>CM038793.1:845418-966895 GCA_021764765.1 Vicia sativa
CTATGTCATCGGACGCCATGGAAACTTTATTTTTGAGTTTTGACCTTTTCTTTGTCATTAAGGGTACTTTGGACTTGACTAAGACTGGATTGAGAAGAGACTATTAGAAGGAATTGGAGGTTAGGAAAACCTACTTTTGAAACGAGGGAGAACCACTTAAAAGGAGAAAGCTACTGAGAGTAATTCAGACTAAGTAGATTCAAGGCAGCAGCCACCATCAAGATCAAAGTCATCATTATTCTTGTAATGTTTAACTCTTATTTGATGTTTTAATACTATGAGAGGCTAAACCTCCCAATTTAGGTGGTCCCGATTGATCATCATTTAATTCAATACTTGATTTCCTTAATGCAATGTTTTATTTCAATTTAATTGTGTAGTGTTCTTATGATCATGTATTGACAAATACATGTAGACCTATGACTAATTGGCGTGATCGATTGTTAGGTTTCTAAGCACAATTAGGTTATTAGAGTTCAACCTAGACTAGGAATTTCTTTAATCACTTGAAATCTTGATATTTTTATGGTTAAAACTAAGATTTATTTGAATGGACATTTGAATAAGGATTAGGTTTTAATAGTTGTCTTCATTAAGGACTTAAGGAAGAACAATCTAGAGATAGGTAATTGATAGTTTTTCATGTGCAATGAGGAAATCAATCGATCATAGCTTTGTTAAATCAACCACCCTAGCATCATTCTAATTATATTTCATCACATTACTTGTTACAAGCATAATTGAAAGTGTTAAAATCAACCCAACCATTGTTTTTTGTTTGAATTAAGAGCGAATAGGTATTTACTACGCACCTTTATCGATATTGGGAAACTCATTATAACTACATCGCCAAAGTAGTACACTTGCTATTTTTCCGATCACTTCTGTGTAAATAAGTCTTCCAAACGTTTTAACTTAAGGTGGTGATATACTTTGAATCGACTTTTAGTGTTTTGTATCAAAAATGTGCGGATAGCAAGAGTCGCCACCGAATTTTATTTTTATCCAATTATGGAAGGTAAAAGTACGTAAAAAGACCTTCGTTAGATTCTGTAAAGGGGAGAAGGTTATGAAAAGGGAAGGTATTAGACTTCTTTCCATCCGTAGTTATTCACGGCCTTAGTTGCTTTAGGCACTTTAAAATTGTGCTTCGTGTGTTTGACAAAATGTTTTGAAAAGGCATTTCGCTTGACTTTGTAATTGATTCATGTAGGAATGTATACAAAGTGTTCGGAAATGTTTTGTTTTGAAAGTTAGGCTCAACTTTGGCAAAAAGTGCAGGTGGTGTGAAAAGTATTTGATTCGAAAAGCAACTAAAAGTCTTATTACCTACCTCGTATGGTCGCTTTGTATTGCTTCACGCCTTTAGAATAGCTTAGCCATACCATTAGGGCGAGGTAACCTATTTGTTGGATGTAAAATGGACATTCAAGTGGACATCATGGTCATGGAAGGCAAATCCGTAGGAAGTATCCTAGCACATTCAAGGACTATCATCATTTTCAGAGGCTTACAATCGAGGGTCAAGATCATGTATTCGGAGGCTACATCGTGGGTCTATGATGATTTGTTTCAAGGCACCCGTGCTAGAATACCTCTACGCTCGAGGGATACACCATTTGAATTGTGAAGGCAACGAGAGAACTACCCCGCGGTGCGTGTGTGAAAAAGTGTGTCGATTCGTATATCTTATCTTGAAACTTGGTGGACTATGTTGATTTTAGTCTTGCCATACACGCCTAGTTATTAGCAATGGTGCGGAATTAAAATGCGAATGAAGCGCGGAAGGTAAACGTCCCACGCTTATTACATGGTTTCGGGGCGTATAATAATTTAAACTTGGAAAATAAAACCTAATTTAAACTATTACATCCCATAATAAATACATTATTGGAAAATAAAACGAAAAGAAAACGCCTCAAACTAATAACCCGAAAAGATAAGAAATCTAAAATACGAGAGAAATCAAATAAGAGAAAAAATGTTAGAAAATGCAAGTGTTTGAATGAGAAAAATATGACATGCTGAAATAACATAAATATGCTAAAATAATTTTTGGGATTTTTGATGCAATTTAATAATTTAAAACTAATTAAAATTGATTTAAATGCTAAATCATGAATAAAAATAAATATGCATGCAAAATTGTGTTTTTAATTTTATAAATTAAATAAAGATTTTCCTCAAAATAATGTAAAAAGAAAATAATTTTTGTATTTTTTAATGCATGAAATAAAATTATGAAAAGAATTAAATGACATGAAAATATTAAATAAAATAGAAAAATAGAAAAGTTTGTAAAAGAGAGAAACCAAATGGTCCCGGAGAATCAACCTGTGATCTTGCTGTGTCATATTGCCAACCGAGCGCCTTCCTTGCTTGATCGTTGAAACCGAACGCAGGGATCAAACACGCGCCGCCCCCGAACGCCCATCACGCCAAACTGGCTTTCCTCCTTTTGAATTTTTAAAACTCGGTCACGGCCACTGCCGACGCTATGTCCCCGAAAATCAAAACCCAAAGATATAATATAAATAAGTTCTAAAGACATGGTTCGATTCCTAGATCATTCTCGATGCATTGGTACTAGTCTCGTGGTCCAATTTTTCCATTTAAGAGAAACTAAAACGGCATAGAAAACCCTAATCATGGTGATACGTGTTCCTCGCCATGGAAATTCAATTAGAGTGCCCGTAAAGCTTGCAAACACTCTCACTAATCACAAAACAAACACAAAACATGTTAATAATGCATGAATAATGTATACGTATTTTGAAATTTTCAAGAACAAACCAAATCCGGATTTCACGATTCTCGATGGTTTTGATCAAAGTAAAGGTCCGGACGACTCGTGAGGTATCAAGGATGTGTCGACACCTCAAAATTGATCGAAATGGTCGAAATAGGATTGCAATTTGTTTGCCACTGTTTTTTTGAGTTGCAACAAGGGTTCTTGAGCCAAATTTTCTACCCTAATTCGTGGTATGTATCATGTATATATAGTAGAAGGATTCGTGAGTCGCTTGGGAAAGATTTAATCAATGATCAACGTTAATCAAATTTGATTTTTGTACAAAATCAAATCTTCAAATTTTGATCAATTTTCAATCCAATCTTGCCATATCCATCAAATTTTAAAATTGTCGGCTTTTAATGAGTTGATTGATCTCAAGAAAGAAATAAAATCAAGTTTCTGTAATTAATTTTGATTTTATATTTTATTTTTAAATTTAATTTGTATTTAAATGAATAAATTCCAAATTAAATAGAAAAATAAAATAAAAATTCGTGGCATTGGGCTTGAATATTCTAATTGTATAGGAACAAGTTTGATGAAGAAAAGTAAGTCCATTTGCAAAATTTTGATTTTAGAAGCATCTCTTTTAAGACTCTTCAAAATTTCCCAACTGTGAATGATGTATCTTGCTCAATTTTCCACATTTTGAGTGTTCTTGACTTTTGAAAGCTCTAAGAGTCCTCTAACCAACCTTTTGTCTCATCTCAATTGAGTTTCCATGCTCAATATATTCTTCAAAACAAAAGTTGACTTTGTTGACTTTGAAATGACCTGTAATGTTTCGAAAGCCATACTCTCTCAAATGAAGCATTTTTGGAAATTTTGTGAGACATGAAGTTGTAGAGAATTGAATTTCCTTCAAACAAGAGGTGGTGGAAAACTTTCTCGAGAAAGTATGAAGAAGTTATGATCACCAAAGTTCAAATTGACTTTTCATCTGTAAACCCTATTTAGAAAGTTCGACTTTCGAGCAAATCTTGAGTTTTCATGAATCATGATCAACCCTTGATCAAATGATGAATGTAATCTCAAAATGAGGATGTTGACCAAAATCATGAAGTTTGATCAGATGTTGACCACAGCTGACTTTTGTCATCATAACCGATTTTCAACCATCCGAGCAATCGTTTGAGGAAACTGACTCAGATGGTTCAAACTCGACATGGAGAATATTCAAGCATACGAGGAGGCATGATGAACATTGGATATGTTGGAAATCCAATTTGATCTTGAGGATCACCAAACCCTAGTTCGGGTCGATTGTCAGTAGAGAGTTTGTCTGATCAACCTCGAGGAATCCTCGTAATGATGTATGGAATATCCCGGTAAGATGGAGGAAAATTTTGGGGTATGACAAATGTGTTTCTAGCAACGTGTTTTGTCTTTTTTCAAACTTCTAGAACTTGTTTCTTTTCAAAGAATTCATTTTAAATGTTTTGTCCGTAATTTCTTTTCTCATTAGAACTTAGCTTCAACTCTTCTCAAGATGATATTTTACATTTTTGCACTAGCTCTAATACTTTCTCAAATAAAACATTGTGTACATCGTAGTATCATATTCAATTATACAAAAGTCATTTCATTCATACAAAATTTATTTTGTTTGTTATCATCAAAACTTTATGTATTATTAGAAATAAATTTTGTTCTAACAAATATCATATTCATTCATACAAAATTTATTTCATTCATACAAAATTTATTTTGCTGTTATCACCAAAACATTGAATATATTATTATAAATAAATTTTGTTCTAACAAATATCATATTCATTCATACAAAATTTATTTTTTCATCATACAAAATTTATTTTGGTTTGTTATATCAAAACATTGATATATTATTAGAAGCAAACTTTGTTCTAATAAATAGCTTTATCGACTCATCATGGAGCTTGAACCTCGTAGATCCAACACACCACAATCTTGCAAGCTTTGTTGTTTCACAAAGAATACGCATCCACCATCACATACTCAAACAAGTCTTTATTCAGAGCCATGTGTCATGTGCACCCAAAATCCATAATCCACCCCTTCAACGGGTCACGTCAAACCACAAGAACATCAAACGAGTCTAAATCATCTTGAACAATAGCTACATTTCCATTATCCTTTCCTCCATGATACTTTTAGACGCTCACGACATTACTTTTCTTGTGTGAACTCGCTTCTTACAATGATAGCAATGAATACCGTATGTTTCGCCACCGTATAACTTCTAATCGACTTTTACCTTTCTTCTTTGCCGAATCATATCCTTTCGTAAGAATTTTCTTTTATGGTCAAACCTTCACCAACCGAAGGTTTATGCTCCTTTTTCGCTCAAGTTCTTCAATACAAGGGTGTTTGAACTTCTTCAAGGTCGAGACTCTCTTCCATAAAGAGGGTTTATTCGCTTTTAGAATGTGATACGGCAAAGCGCATGAGAAAGAAATAACGCTTGATCTTCATCATCGATCTTCACATCAATGTTTTCATTAAGTACCAGCTTGTTAAACATATCCAACCGCTCATCCAACACTTTATCTTTAATCGCCAATGAATATAAATCTTGCTTCAAGCAGAAATCAATTCACCAACGATTTGGTCATGTTCAACCTTAAAGTTTCACCGATAACCCTCGCCGCCATCGCTCCTTTGATACAAATCAAAGAACCTTATCACCAAGGCTCAACAAAATTTCACTATGGGATTTCTATCATCACCGCTTCACTCGTCGTTAACACTTGCTCATGGAAGATTCTCCTTCAATGCTTCCAAACAACCCTATCGAACTAGTATGAAATCAGGAATAATCCAATATGGCATACAAATTCCTTTCGATTTTAAGCTCAAAATGAAACTAGAATATCATCTTAAATCCATTTCCAATGTGATTCCAATAAACATGATAAAATCTTAATTCAACTTAAATAACACAATCATGGTTTTCCGATTGATTCAAAACTTGGCATCAATTTCAAACAAATTCAAAATGAAGTAACAATTAAGCATGGTCACCAATTCAAATGAGCACAAGCTTCTAACTCAAACAAATTCCATATACTGAATAGGACACATCTTTAATTCAAATTCAAAACGAAGAGAAAACAAATCATACTCCCATAAGTTTTCATTGTATTATTCATGAATAAGTACTGTATCAATACTAAAACCATCATCAAAACTACACTTTTACAACCCTCAACCAAAAGGGTTCCATTGTCAATTAAATTTTGCATTCGAATGAATCGCTTCCAAACCTCTTTCGTATAAAAAGAACATTCGCAACTATAGAAAACCAACCACGCTTCATTGCTACATCTTACACGATTAAAGGAAATATACGTCAAACATCATCAAACTAATCATGAAATCCTTATCACAAATTCAAATCGAATCTAAAATAAATCCACCAAATCAATCTATCAAACCGAGGAAAGATAAGACATCTAAACTAGTAAATCAAAATGGACTAATGTTATCACCAAAAGAAAATTGCACTACGGATCATCAAACCAAATATTTTCATGAACTAACACAGGGCCCTCATGTTGCAAACAAAATTTAATACTAGCTCAAGTTCTAACATACATTCGACATCACTAAAAATTTATAAGCAAATCGAAACCATAGGCAACAACGATTTTGAACTTATTAGTTTTCAAACAAAGATAAGCTTATAACAATTCCAAAACAAAATTCATAGTAAAATTCGCAATAACTCGGCTCAAGAAACTAAAGAGATTGAAATTATCGAGGTATCGAAATTTCAAATAACTCGATGTCAAGGTGAAAGTAATTAACAAAAACCGCTTATGTTGATTATGAAAGGAGGTTGCGTAAGACCCACTCATTGAAGTGTCGAACGAGCGTAAGATTACGTGTTCGGCAAGGTGTTACGTGGTGATGGGAAAGAAGCACCGACAATGGAGTTGGTCATATGAACCTATATCGAAACATTATTTGGAGAGTTTAGTTGCCTTTAATCCAATTCTAGGAGTTTCAATCGGTCTCATGAATGATACTAAGAGTTTTCGAGAGGGAAAACTTCCCACCCGCAAGTGTAGATGAAGATCTTGATTGTTCACAGATGAAAAGAGACACCATAGTTACCGATGTAAGGAGTACCGCCATGAGCAGGCAACGAGAGATCCGGGATATGGGCAGAAGGTGATGAGGCGAAGGCGTAAGAGTGGTTGGAAGCGGTGAAGAGAGGGTGAAGCGGATGGAAAGGAGAACGAACGAAGGTGTGAAGTTGGTGGTTAGAACGTCGAGATTGTGAGATTAACGCCAATGAGAAGGTGATGACAATGATGGCGTGATGATGTTGTTGAATGGTGCAGGAGGTCTTGTGTGAGTCGATGAACGGATGAAGGTGAGCGAGAAGGGACACGCGAGGGAGGAGTGATGTGAGAGAGAGAGTATGGCCACGGAGATGGAAGAAGAAGAAGAGGAAACTTCTTCTTTTTTTTCTTTTATGTGTTTTGCCTCCTAATTCTTTAGTTTTTAATAAAATGACAAGTAGTATATATATACCCATAAAATTAGGTTTAGACAAATTTTATAATGCCTAAACGCCTTTTAAAATAAATTGGGCTATAAAGCCCAATAGAGCAAAAATTAACCTATCCGAAAATATTTTTGTTTTGATTTTTGGAGATAAAAATGGACACCTAAAATTGTTAAAATGATATAAATTCAACACTAAATTATCCAAAAATAAAATGAGTACATTAAAATAAACTACGGTGTCAAAGGTTAAAGAAAAATTATCAAAAATTGTTAAAATCGAAATAAATGATAATAAAGAATACCCACTTTAAAACGCCTACTAAAAACGAGACTTCAAAATGTATCGAAAAATTAGAGGAGCACATTTTCATGATCTATGCGACACGAGATTCATAAAGCGTTGAGTAAAAGGCGAAACTTGAAATATTTTCCCGCTAATTTTTCTCAGACAAGGTTGAATCTGCTTTAATAACTGCTTATAAAACCGAAATATCAATATTACCGACATATAAACAACTTAAACGATGCAACAAACTGGTAGAGAGATAAAATGCATGAAGTAATATAACGAGTATTTTACACTTAAAACGATGAAAATATCGATTTAAACCGACTTTGGTCAATTTAAATATGACAAAATGATGTAAAGCAATGTGTAAATGATTGTTTTATGTCAATGGCTTAACGGAAGCATATGCATGAATGTGATCCTGCCGTATAAAATCGAGATGGGAGGGCAAATTAAATTGAAAATAAATATGGAATGGAAAAATGAAAATATACAAATAAAATTTAAATATGATATAAGTAAATGATCAGGAAAACTCGTGGTAAAATTTGGGTGCAATACCTGCCTATTTAAATATCTTCAAACAGATGATACGAAGACGATCAAGCTTAATATAATCGAAGTGGGAGATAGTTAAATACAAAACCCAAAATTTTGCCCCGAGATGCAATGGACAATTGGTGAATGAAATAGGACGAGAACCCAAGAATGCAATACATTTTTGTCATATGTTTTTAAATGATGTATGATAATAGATAGACTTATGGTAATTTGTGGTAATTATTGGAAGAACTTGAAATCAAGATTTGTGGTAATGATTTAGGAAAACATGTTGAACAACAAGATATTTCCTGACATCCGTCTGGGTGACAAAGAGTAACCAAGAATACTTAAAAAGAGGTAAAACCCGAGAAGTCAAGTAGTGACATCCAACAATAGCATGAATGAGATGATAAACCATCTAGAAAAGACAATCAAATACATCCAAATCTAAAGCTACATCGTAGTCATCCAAAGAATGGTAATCGGAGGAAAGGAAACCACGACATCCAATAATCTACTTTAATGAAGGGAAAACTCCTCCGAAAAGACAATCGATACATCCAAATCAAGTTACATCGAGTCATCCAAGAATGGCATCATGGAAAGGAAACCAAGACATCCAATAATCTACTTTGAATGAAGGGAAAACTCTCCTGAAAAGTCAATCAAATATATCCAAATCAAGCTACATTAGAGTCATCCAACAATGGCAATCATGAAAGGAAACCACAACATCTAATAATCGCTTGAATGAAGGGAAAACTCTCTCGAAAAGAAAATCGAGATATCCAAATCAGCTACATCGAGTCATCCAAGAATGGTAACGCGTAGGGTGTTCAAAACCTAACCAACCCAATAAAACCGAAGAACCAATCCAAACCAAACCAAACCAAAAACCGCATTTGGTTCGATTAGTCATGTATCATTTAACAAAACCACATGGTTCGTTCGCTCATGTTTGTTTTTTCAAATCGAACCAACCCGAATCTAACCGCATTATGGTACAACCTCAATTTTACTTAACTCTCATCAAACTCAAACCTAAACTTATTATATATTAGTCTTATGATTACAAATAATTTTCTTCCTTACACTTATGGTTTCAGCTTCTTAAATCTCTCATATCATTATCGCTTCATCTTCACCACTCGTGATCTTGCCTTCTTCTCTAATCTCTACTGATATTCTTTCTTTTCACCTTCTCATTTTTATGCAAATGTTCCTCTTTTCAATTTCATTTTATCGCATATATTTATCTCTAATCTATTCTTCTTTATTGTTTTTCTTTTTCAACTCTTACCAATCTCTCATCTCATCTATTTTTTTTGTTTTATTATAATATTTTTGATATTATTTTATACTATTATTTTATGTTTATTATTTCAATTTTTAATCTAATTTTTACATATTAAATAGAAAGTTATTTTCAATAGATGAGTTTTATTGTTATTTGATAAAGGTATGAATGGCAAAATACAAAGTTATGTTGTGTCTATATGTGTATGTATGGCTCAATAAAATATTTGTAAAACCGAACAAACCGCATTGGTTCGGTTTGGTTTGATTTTGTTTTTTCTAAAAGCCAACCGAACGAAAGCAAACCGCACGCTTTTTCTCATGTTCGATGATTTTTGCGCTAAACGGCCCAAACCGATCGCTAACGCCTATAATCGGGGAAAGGAAAACCATGACATCCAATAACTGGCTTTGAATGGAGGGAAAAAGTCTCGAAAAGACAATGACACATCCAAATATGAAGCTACATCGTAGTCATCCAAAGAATGGCACTCAAGTGAAACCACGATATCCAATAATTTTTTAATTAGGGAAAACTCTCTCGAAAAGACAATCGATACATCCAAATCTTTGCTACATCATAGTCATCCAACAATGGCATCGCGTAGTAAGGAACCACGACATCCAATAATTTGTTGAATGAAGGAAAACTCTCCGGAAAAGACAATCGATACATCCAAATCAATATACATCGTATCATCCAAAGAATGGCGGGTAAAAAGAAATGTATTTGTTTTGTAGGTACCAAGTAAGTTGGATTTTGACCTAAGATAAGACATTGATTGTAACAAGATCCTGAAAATGCAAACGAGGATAAATCACTTTGCTATGCATGATATACTTAATCTTATAATGCATGATATATGAATGATCTATGCATGTAGTATGTAATGCAAACATTTATGACAATAGAAATTCGACTTTTGTGGAGGTAATATGGGAACCCCGATTCCTCAACACGGAGAACACCGCCAACTCTTCTCGAGAGAAAATTCTTGAGAAAGACTTCTAAACACACTGCGGAACTGATCCTCTTGGAGGATGGAGGAGAGTTGCTTCGAGGGTTTCCCATGATTAACATTGTCAAGATAAACCAATCATGTTCTTCGCCTTGAAAATAAATGAGGGAAAACATTGCCCTAGTATAAGTCTTGAAATTGATCTTCTGATTAAAACAATTGATAATGAACTATATCGAGCAACAAATCTGAATTCATTCGCATAGATTCAAAGATACTTGCCCTCGATTAGATCAATCGACCAAGTTTCTCAACAGCTTGACTTCCTTGATGAGGAAAACTTGTTGATAAGCAAAAATTGCCCATTCAAACATGGCAATTTTAATGCAAAGTTCATACAAAAGTTTTGAAATAAAAATCATTTTGAGATAATGTAATTGGTATATAAATGAATCATCGTTCAAACACAACGGTTTGAAAATTTAAAAGTGAAAGAGAAACCAAAGGTATGGATATACCAAGACAATTTATTTTCAAAAATCTTAGGCCATATTACGCAACCTCGTTGTGTACGCCTTCAAAAGAAACTCTTCTTAATTAGGTCTTTGAGGGTTGTAATATGGTCTAGTTCATGGTTTAAGAAAATGGATAAAGGCCCCAAATTTATTTGTACCCAACCCAATCTTCGGATGTTCTTCACCCCACGCTCAATTAAATCATATTGTGCATATATGTTCCAATAGATTTTGGATTATACATCGATAGTGATGATGGCACAAGTCATAGATTCTCGAGATGTCACCACTTCTTCTTCCAACATTTGTTGTTTAAGGACTTTGTCAACTCTTGGGAATTTGGATATTATAAAGATCTCTTTTTCTAATTTGTCATTCCCTTGTTTTCGCTAAGCCTCCTCATAGGTTTTTGACTTAGCGAATTTTTTTTTTGATATATTTTAAGAGAAGTGACCGCTTCGACTTTCATGATTACGTAAGAACCATCATCATCTCTTTATGATCAGAGGGACATCTTCAACACTTTGTTGATTTGTGCGAAGGAAACTTGATTGAATACCACCTCGTTGAAAGGCATCTTCAATGAATGCACAATCAATTAATCGAGAATTACCCCGCTAAAGTTAAAATTGCGAATTTTTCAGATAGAAAGAAACCCAACTTCTAGGCTCGCCGGTCGATAAAGGTTTAACTACCTTATATATCCGTTTAGGAATTGAAACAATGCCTATATATCATCGCAAGAAAGTTTTATTCAAAAGCATACCAACAGTAAATTATGGGTATCTTTTTTTATCATCCTCCTCTAATCTTTGCAAAAACGAGAGTTCTAAAGAAATTAAACATGGAAAATATATATTTGAAAGCGAATGTAAATGATTTGAATCAAATACAGGTAATGCTCATTTCGTTAAAATCAACATGAAAGTACAAACCGATTTGAAAGCAAATAATTTAACATAAACAAAAGGAAAATGCAATGGTTAAATATGGCCTAGTAGACTAATCAAAGAATGTAGTCATCATGTCTCAAACACTGCTTTGTGGAGGTGACTTGAGATATTTTGACCCATTCTTCAACCACTTTTTCCGCAACATATTGTTGATAACATTGGTGGAGGATCTCCAAAATTTATCTCATGTCCTTTGACTAGCTCTCGACTCTAGCCTTTTAGCATAATAAAGGTTCCAAATCGTGACTAAGCTCGATGGAACTCACAATGAAGATCGAATTCAATCCATCCGGGAGAGGATTTGGAGGATTCAAAGGCCTAGTCATGGATTAGACCTAGTTGGACCAAGTGTGTGGATACAATGTAGTGTAAGTCATTAGAATAGGTCAAACTGAGTCATATTCTTGCATCATGTTATGGTTTTGATTCATGTTGTTTCGGGAGAAACAAATAATTCGTTGTTTAATGGAGTTCGCGATATATCGATAATTTCCTTCCATATATTTAGAATCTTTCTTCCGTAGCGAGATTTGATCACCATCTTATCACCTCTTCTCTTGCCTAAACTTGAAACGATCAAGATTCTTCTTCCGAATCGATTCAAAATCACCACTAGCCACCTTTGAAATACAGTCGAGGAAGATCTCTGGGACGGACCATTCATTAGTACATGAGTAATCACTAAATGGTGTGGCTCTCGAGCCGAGTAGCAAAGGAAAAAGTTGAGGAGTATCCACTGGCTAGGAAGAATCGCGGAGAGATGCCTCTCTTTTCAACAAGACTTGTAAGATTTCCATGACTTGGCTCATTCGACCCTTCAAATCGGTTGATTTCATCCTTAATAGCTCTTGGTCTCGCTTGAAGTTCTTCCATAGTTTTCTCGAACCATGCTTCAAATCCAAAGTGTCGAGGAATCTTTGAAGCAAACAACCAACCTAAGACGGAGATACGAAACGAGTTTTCTTGACAACTGGATGTATACATGAAATATGCAGATGGATGCAATAAAATGTAATGTCATCAATGAAAAGATGATGAAATGCAATGTCACATATACAAACGGAATACAATATAATGATAGTAATAAGTTCACATAGACGAAAGGTGAATGATACATGTAATCAAACAACTTATTTAGCGGCTCCTACGATAGATGGGTTTAAGTTTTCTACCCAAATTCCCACAAGACGATTCTAAGGTTTTCTCGCTAAGTGTTTCTCGTAGTCAAAGATCCCTTTAACAAACATCATCACCATGCATGTAGCGATAATATTTCCAAAAGTGTTTATTCCAAGAAACAGATTCAACAGATACTCAAAATCTTTCGAGTGGACGGTCCAGTTCGATTTCTAATACTTAGGTTATAGGCCCTTTGTCTAGAAATTTTTGTCCCGCCGCTAGCGTAGTGCAACAACTTCCTTAAAAGACCAACTCTAAGTTGCACTTTCACGCCGATCCAAGAGACATGGATGTCTAATGGACCTAAGCTACACAACCACTTTATCTTACATGTTACCTAGAAAACCGGTATGGGCTTATCTATGAATCAATAATCCCATCAAGAATTCCCACACAATGGATATATACACATGATAATAAATAAAGCATAAAAATAAATAAATGAAAATAAGCAAGAGATAATGAAGAAAGTAAATAATAAACACATAACCACAATGAACTAAACTAGGTCGATTTCGCTGAGAAAAGTTTTCAGTGAAGTCGCTTAAACTGTGATGTCTATCGAAAATTAAATTTATTAATTCGATTATTTGCACAATGAAGTCGCCAACGAGATTTATTTATTCCAAGAAGGAAAGGGAAATATCGAATAAACTCACGAGAAAAGAATAAGCATTGCCTACTTATATTAGAGAGATACAGTTCAAGAGCCTGCTATGCAAGGGAAGGTATTAACACCCCTACATCCATCATACTCATGGTACCCATTTAGTTCAGCAGTGTTTGTGTGTTAGTGTGAAAATTTACAATCTTCAAAGTTTTGAAAGGATAAAGAAAGAGAGAAGAAATGTTTTTATTATTTTGCCGCTTTTAGTCGTAGACATGAAGTGCCTACGTATTCCCTCGTGCAATGGGAAAGTCGAGTGTCATAGTTCACCTAGAAAATGATTGCTTATTGATGGATTTTAAATGAAAGACAAGTCAACATTTTTAAAGGAGAAGACTTTGCTTAAACTCCCACAAGTGTGATAAAGAATAAAGGACTACACACCAACACGAGTAGGGTTCGGAATCCTCACTACTCTGGTGAAGAAGTCGAAACCATGGGATAGAGGAAGAACATCTCAATTATAAATGAATCATGTCCGATATTGACAAAGGTTTTAAAGGTAAAAGTTTCTAACGCACAAAAAGATTTGAATGAGTTAAGATTGATTTGTGGGTGAAAAGTATCGAACAATCGGGCTAACGCCCCACGATTCAAAAATACTAGAAACTGAGGAGCTAATGATCGACGAGCCGCTCATCACCCAAAAAGGTTTTCTTATGAAAAATAAGGTGAAACAAAGTTCACGTTGTTCGAGTCTTTAAACAATTACTCTAGCGCCCAACAATTTAAAGACTGAGTTCATTTAGACAAGTTTTAAACAATCGCCTAACGCCCAATGATTTAAAGACTTAGAGTTTATTATGAAAAGGTTCTGAAAAGTCACTCGACTTTGGATCGAGGTTTGAAAAGAATACTCGACGCTGGTTCTGAAAATTTATTGAAAGTGTTTTAAATGCTCGTGAATCGAGAAAGAATGAATCAAAGTTACGATCAACAAAGCCATGAAACTGACGTCCTCGTAGAGAATAGCAAGCCTACTCTACTATGAAAGCCTTATGGAAATGAGAAGCTTGGTATGTGGACCAAGGCGCTAGATATGGAGGAAAAACGAATAATTGAAAAAATCAATAATTGAGAAATGCCCATACATGTGACGGGCCAACACAAACATAAAGCGATTAAATTACGTGTACTAGAAAAGTGGGCTAGTCTTATAAGGCACCAATTGAAATAGTCGATAAAAATAGGCTCACCGTAAGAAGGCCCGTGGATCAGCGTATATGTGTGCATGTGTGGTCATCGCGACGCTTCTAAGCTTTGTCAACTTACGTTTAAAATGATTCACAATGTGTAAGAAACTTCCTAAATCAAAACGTGCGGTTCAAATAAAATCGCCTTCATACGTATGAAACCTTGTGGAATAATCCAATATCGCATACAAATTCCTTCGATTTTAAGCTCAACAATGAAACTAGAATATCATCTTAAATCCCTTTCCAATGTGATTCCAACAAAACATGATACAATCTTAATTCAACTTAAATAATACAATCATGGTTTTCCGATGGATTCAAAACTTGCATAATTTCAAACAAATTCAAATGAAGTAACAATTAAGCATGGTCACCAATTCAAATGAGCACAAGCTTCTAACTCAAACAAATTTCATAGAATCAGAATAGACACATCTTTTATTCAAATTCAAAACAAAGAGAAAACAAACTTGCTGCCCCATAAGTTTACTTCTAATAGTATTATTCGTGAATAAGCACGTAGCAATAATACTAAACCATCATCGAAACTACACTATTACAACCTCAGCCAAAAGGTGCCATTGTCAATTAAATTTTGCATTCGAATCCAGAATAGTTTCCAAACCTCTTCGACAAAAAGAACATTTGTAACTATAGAAAATCAATTCACGCTTCCTACGCTTTGCTACATCTTACACTATAATAAACGGAATATAGACGTTGAACCATCATCAAACTAATCATGGAATCCTTATCACAAATTCAAATCGAACTAAAATAAATCCACCAAATCTAAATATGTCAAATCGAGGCAAGATAATAATCTAAACTAGTAAATCAAATGGACTAATGATATTACTCAAAGGGAAATAGCACGCACAAAGATTATCAAATCAAATATTTTTCATGAACTAACATAGGTCCTCATGTTGCAACAAAATTTCCGCACATCAAGTTAAAGTTCTAACATACATTCGACATCACTAAACAATTTATAAATCAAAACCATATAGGGCAATGATTTTTGAACTTCTAATAGTTTTCAAATGAATGTTTATAACAGCTTCCAAAATAAAATTGAAAAATTTGGCAATAACTCGCCAACAAAATCAAAAGAGATTGGAAATTACCAGGTATCTAAATTTCAGCGAACCCGATGTCAAGAAGGGCATATCATCTTCCATATATGTAGGTTTTTCCTCAATCCTCGCCAATGGTGTTCGATTGTTCCATTACGATGCTACTGGAGCACTCTGATGCCCAAAAGTCTTACACCGACGGCTCTTAAGGGTTTACACCACAATGAAAATTATGTATCCCTTATTCGCCCTGGCATTGGTTGCCCAGAAGCGAAAACAAGGAAATCAGTACCGGAGACTCCTCCGATATAGGCAGGTTCCTTTAGGCGATTCTCCTCCTCCTTAGACATAAAATATAGTTAGACCCACTCAGGTAAATAAAGGAATTACCAAGGTAAGACACATATCGCAATCTTCCATCTACCTTTGCCTTACCCCACAGAAAGTTTCGCACAGATTTCCTTCCTACGTTTTTAGCGGAGAGAAGAGAATAGTCTAGTTAGTAGTCCTACAGAAGCCAGAATAAATCCTTATAGATTAGAAACTGTAACCTATAATATTAGATGCATATCCCAACTAGGAATATGCGCAGAAAAAGCACCTTTTTCACTTTATCACTGGATTGCGAACTTACTTATCCTTTTGATGAGAATGCCACTACTCTTACTTACTATCTTCAAAGCCGCCTATTGGCGTGTTCGATCAGGTGAATCGCTTGGCTAGATATCTCCTTAAGCGATATATCGTTAACTCCTTAGTTCCGGATAAGAAGGATAAGCACGAAAACCCTAGCTTTCTGTCGATCCTTAGCTCCAACTTGCGTCAGATCCTTTTGCCCCTTACTCTGCTGGATGGAAAGCGGATGCAGAGAACTCTCAATGGCTGCAAGTAGAACTGCCATTGAACTATATGGATAGCAACTCCCACCGGATGGAGATATCTTCACTTTTTTCAAGCCGCTTGCCGGTAAGAAAAGAGAGAAGCTACTGGACACTACGGGGACTGTAAGCGATCTAACAGAACTGGCTTGTTGAACGGAACTCAGACTAGAGATATCAAATGACCTAGGGACTGGACCTCTAGATGTAGCACTGGATGTAAGAAAAAGTCGCAGAATAGAATAGATAGGCAAAGCAGCACTTAGCACTCTAACTAATGGCCTTAAGACTCGTTGCAATTGGTACAACAGCTTCTCGGATTCAATCAAGAGTGGATTCTGGGCTACGCTAAACCCTTTCCTTTTCGCTGACCGGAAGGATTTGATGTCCAGACTGGATAAACATCTAAGAGCTTCTTCTTTGCATTTGCTTTGGGATTTCTCCCCTGCGCATTCCGAAAGTCAGTGCCACAGTCTCCTCTCCGGCTCGTTACAAGTATTCCACTCTAGCCTCTCTGCATGAATCCCATTCCGCCTCACTTGCATGCAAGTCTTCAGAAAGGGGCGGTCCTGACCTATTAGGAAAGGGGAAAGCAACGAGAATCTTTCTACCTTCACGGTGAACCTGGAAATAAAGAAACTAGCATTTCCTTCACTCATGCGGGCGCAGAGTCACGAGCTCTTCATGGATAGAAGATAAAGATCTGGGTAAACCTCATCAATTCCATTCTATGTCGGGGCGGTGCCATCATTTTCCCGGAAGGATTTCTTAGAATGATGAAAGAGGCTTGGTATTCGAACTCACGAAGCCACTTTCGAAGGGGAACTTCTTCCTTTAGGAGTTGGAATCTCTGAAAGCGGGGGAATTGACGGATCTTTTTCCATATCCCTAGCTCTCAAGAAGATAGGAGTATGTCATGGCTACGCGATCAATAGCGATATCGTCATAGCAGCGGAAGCTGACAGAGTCCTATTATCATAGCGAGGAAGGATAGTAGTATGAAAAGTAGTCCATTACATATGTATGGTATTTTAGTACTTCTACCCGTCTAAGCGGCTAGTCTTTGACGTCAGGTTTAACTCAGGTTGGCTTTCCGTTAGGTTATAAGGAGGATTTACAGGGGAGAGGTGTGTGTCAGTAGAGACCATGTGCAAAAGATGTCGTTGGAACGCTTTAACAAACAAGGCCGTTACGTAGATGCTAACAAAGCAAGCCGCAGCTCGCGATCGATCTATGGACTTAGGTACTTAGAGCTAATCGTATCATAGCAGTTCTTTCCGAGTAGAAAGGTATTCTATTAAAAAGAGAACTCATTATGTAGTAATCTTTGGAAGTCAGTATTCTAGCCACTTCCTTCGCTATTGATGGGACATCTAGATCTAGGTCAGCCGCATCTGCAGTTGAAGCAGTTGACGGCCGGGCCAAGGCCAACAAGAGCCGTGTTTGCATTTGATGAGCCTGACTAGTAGCAGCAACCAGGTTATGTCTGTGCTGTGACTTTATATGAACCGTGTCAGAATGAGCATCAAATCAACCAAAAGTTATCAGCTTCTTTCTGAAGTGCTTCAGTTCGACGTGATCTATCGCAGACGGTTTTTCATCAGACTCTTCCCCTACTTTCCACGCATCATGAGCGGATTCACCTTTCTCCCTCTGCTACTCCAGCCAATTAGTCATCTGAATCTTAGAATGCGCTAATGGTTGGGGTCCACCCAAGCTTTCGATCAAACTTCTGACGTCGAAGAAAGACTTCGAGGAGCAGATGATTTTAAATAGTTTATTTTTATACACTGAACACCAAGCCAATCTTGACTTAAGTAAGTACAAGCAAGGCTATGGACTCTATCAAGAAGGTATGGAACTTCTCGACGCACCTCTTGAAATTCCTTCTTGCCACATCTCTTAGCTTCTTTTATTTCGAGTTAGCGGTTAGAGGGAAGGATCACCCTAAAAGCTGCCTTTCTTTATATACGAGAGCACTGCTGCCACTTCTGAAGCTAGGGACTTCTTTCTGTCGATACCTTTACTTTAGAGAATGAATAGGGCGAAGCGGTTGAATTGGCTTCCAAATCGATATTTCTCTGCCTCTTATCTTTATTTATATTGTAGGCACTCGAAGCATATATGGAAAGTTTCCAGTAGAGCGGAAGGAGGCTTAGTCAAAGACTTTCAAGAGCTTGTTGGAGGCAATTTTAAAAGGAAAGGGAAGAGCCCGGCAAAGTCCGAAAAAGAGATTGAATACCTGAATTGCCGAGAAACCCTCCCTTTGAAGTAATTCAATCTTTTCAGCCAGAGGTTCCAAGTCCGTAAGCTATTTGATTGAACTCGACATCAGTGATTTCGAGCGTTACTTAAAAGCAAGGGCATTTTGGAAAAGACCTACTACTAAACTAATTCTTTTGAAGATTCCTTTGGTGGTCACCGGTGGGTTAACGATAGAAATCTGTCTTGGTGTTCATCACCTGGTTAAACTGGTAGTAAAGTTAGGCCGTCGATCAGGGTGGCTGTATGTTGCACTTTACTGTAAACAAGCATCAACATGCTTTATGCACTATTCTTCTTCTACTCACCCTAAGAGGTTGACTGAACTATCTGTTCCTCATCTCTAACGAGGACGGACTCAATGATCATTCCCCGTTTCACCGTAAGGTGATCCGTAGGCGTGATGATCGAGCAGATATAGTAGTCAAGTTGTATTTCTTTACTATAGCAAACATTTTTAATTGGCTAAGAAAGTGGATAGATCAACTTTCTTCTATCTCTACTCCCTCTAATGTGAAGGCCTTGGCTACCGATGCTGCGAATTCTTATTTTTTTTAATAATTACTGCATCGGTATGTTCCGTCTATCTCTAGTATTCCTTTGCTACGGAATGACTTGGGATCCGATCTGGAAGGCCACACCATCTAAGATGAAGCCTATCCGATTGAAGGGCTCGTCGTAAGAAAGGAGTTCCATCTGTCTTCCGAGCCTTCCCTTTGAAATCCATTCCGGTTCCAACTCTGCTTTGAGTTCCCAACGAATCAGTTCCGTGGGCGTCAAATCCTAAGTTTGCTGAGGTTACAGCCTCTCGACGAGGTATTGATCTCCGAGTAACTGGGTTAGCGTGTTTTACATCCCTTATAAGTGGTGTATGACGGTTCTGTCGACACTCCCTATGGATGGGACTTTAAACCAAACCGCTCCGGTGGAACGTTTGGCAGGCTCATCTATAACGTATTCTGTAGATCTTAAGGAAAGCAGACGGGGATACAATCAATAAGCTTCCTGCCTGGTATCAGATTGATGCACTGGCCAGGCTATCTCATAGTCTGGTACTCACTGCCAGTAGACTGAATCAGGTAGACAGTCAGCTTACAGCCGGTTACTGCGGAGAGAGTGCTAGTCTAACTGCCGGTACGGGTATGCTAATAGATAGAGGATCCGCCAGTCCTAGAATCAGAAAGTAGCTTGTCTGCCGGACTGGCTGCTTCATTGAATGTGTCGATCTTATTCTATATAAGGAGTTTTTGCATCCTTGTCTGGCAGTTAGCTAAGCGAGAAGCTGTGATCGAGGAAGCCCTGCCCGGTAGTGCCTCTACTCTACTAGTCCTAGTACTAGATACTAGATAGACAGGCCGATCACCGGTGGCATAAGATCCTTCTCTGCTTGTCTAACTCAAGCCAGATAGCAGCAATCACTGAAATAGTCATATGCGGAACACATGCAAGTCCAGATTGAAAGATAAGAGAGCCAAGTCTATCTCTTAAGACCAAAAGTAAATGTTGGGGGGACAGGTCTCTAGGGAAGAAATGCCAGACAGAGGTCTAACCTAACCGTTTGTTTCATGCAGTGAAGGGCTAGAGCCAGGAGTACGGGATTGTTTGAAGGCCTTTCCGGTCCGGTTTCAGCCAACTATATATATATAGTGTCAAGGAATAGAATTTATTTTGGGCAAGTAAAGTCAAAAGAAAGGGCAATATTCAAAAAAGTAGTTCCTGACTCCAATCAGTCAACTACGGGCGGTAAAAGAGCTGGTAGTGAATCTTCGGCGCAAGCTGTAGGAGTAGGACTTGTTTAGGTTTAGGCGAGGGAAGAAGCAACGGCTAACGAGATAGGGGCGACAAAGCGAGGGGATTGAGCCTTTCTCCTAGCGCAAGAGTTTTCGTCGCTGGATTAAGACGACTTAGCTACTTGTCTGAAAGCGGAAAAGGAAGCTGACTAACTTCATTCGGTAAAGCTAGATAGCAACCGAAAGAGGCCTGAATAAGCAAAAAAAAGGGGAAGTCATTGGATTATTCGCTTTGATAGGATTGTCTCCTTATGTGGTACTCGACCGGCTAGACTTCTATTACTTTTTTTTTTGAGTTTCTAATCGTGTTAAGCATTTCCTATAGCTGGCGAGAAGGGATCGCTTATTAACGAACCTGGCGAAATTCTAAAGAGGGATCACAAATTGCCCTATTTGTGGGACAGATGGGGAGGACGTTTTGCCATGCTTTGAAAGATTGTAGTTGGGCAAGATTTGTTTGGTCTGTTAGGCCAGAGATCTGGTCGCACTTCATTTCAGCCCCCTTACTCAATAGATTTATTAAAATATCCATGGTGCTGGTATGCATACAGTGTCGGAGCTTGAATGGCCTCTCATTTCATTTTTGAAGTAGCACCACCAACTCTGGGCCCAGCGCCATTCAATCTTGTAAACTCATTGACACCGCAATTGGAAAAGAGATACGAACGGAGAGGAATAACCAATCGATGAAAGAACATGAAACCATTCTGTTTCAATAGAGGTACGAGATACGGTTGGGGCAATGAAGTAGGGAAGTGGTTGGATTTTGCGAGCTGTTCCAACCACTGCTGGATGTGATTCCAAGAGCCAAACGAGAATGAATACCACACAGAAGAGTAAAGACCAGGCTCCCTAATAGAATGTTTAACCGATCCATTCCGGATCGACTGAATTGGTACGGAAGTTGTAACATGGGAAAACCACATAAAACACAACTTATTTGAATAACCCGGTGACCTACCAATTGTAGAAGTAGGATCTTTGGCAAGCAAAAAGCACTTAAATAATACAATTGAGTGTACCATCTTCTTTATCATTTCGAGGAAAAGGTGCGGAGGAAAAGAAAACAACGAAGGGATCCGAATCGGACCTAAATGGGAATGACATGAAAAGTCTTTTTCAAAACCTAGTATTAAGGGCGTTACGACGATATACGAGAGGAATGGAGAAAACTCGTGATTGGTGTGGAGGGAAGATATTTTTATTATATAGTTCAAGAAAGAGTCGTCTCATTTCCTTACATTAGCCATGGAAGATAAATCAAAGTCAATATCTGTGAAACATGAGCTTATGATATAGCTACACCTAATTGAGAGAAGATAGGAAAGACAGAGGAGTACGCGAAACTGCCATTCTATGCTCAACCTTCTGACCACGAACAACTAAGACAGATAAATAGAGGACTTGAACCTGTAATGTGTACTTAAGGGCTAGATAGACAGATGCCTCTTCCTATCTTCCTTCTTTACTGGACCAAAAGATGGATAGATCTAATACGTTAATTGTTTTGATCACAGGTAGCGAAACCAATAAATAAAGGATTCATGAGTGGTGCTTTCCTTTCTATTTTTGAATTTATTCGCCAATACCTTTTATAGCTTTCCTTTAGCTGCTACTTTTTTTTCCCAGTCCACGCCCAATCAGAGTAGTAAGTGTGCCTGCTCCGTCCTTCTTTGACGAAATGGATGCTTTAGGGGAAGGAGGGACTTCACTAAAGATGGTCTGTCTGCGCGCCAGGAAGGGAAGGCTTCCGTGCAGGTAGTTCAAGGCTGAGGTCAAGCTATGGGCGCAAGGAGGTCTAGTAAGTTCCTTCTTCGTCTTTTGCTTGTCATTGGGCAGGCGATGCCTTCTTAAATGAGATAATTTCTCTTTAGCAAGAAGCAAGCCCTCTTCAAGCTGTCGAATATATATTTCAGAGGGTGATCGTAGATCAGGGGAATCAAATCCCATTGCTCCAACCAACACATTTATATAAGCTAAACCTAATGTTTTGCCGGATGACAGGACGGGAAAGAAAGGCTAGCAGATCCTTTCTTAGGAGGGAGTCTCTATTTTCTTTTCCTAGCTTCCTCAAAAGCATGATGTAGCGACTTACTATTAATTAATAATGCGAGCTAGCATTTGGGGCTAATGTCTGTAGATGTGATACCTCCCGGTCAGAGACGGAGAATCGCTGTTATCGGATCTGGTAATAAACGTATGCTTAGTAGGGGGGGGGCTGAACCGGCTTGCTTTTGGTACTCAATTCCTCCTCCACCCGAGCGTTTATTGCTTTCTTTCTCGACGAAGGAATTGATAGAGGCGAAGAAAAAGAAGTGAAATCTTGACCAGTTCGTATAGAAGTCAAGGGAAGAGTTTTCAAGGAACCAGCTCCTGGGGACTTCTATTAAGAACGGCTTTAGGTCTTAGTATGTGGTACAGCAAGTCGTGAGACGCTCTACTTCCTCTTGTTCAGTTATCGATTCGCTGGCTGTTTCCGGGGGGAGGGGCTCGCCCAGATGCTTTGCGAGACTGAAAGCTTAATTTTGTGTTCGGTTGCGTTATCTACCGCAAAGAGGGACTCCCCCTTTCTATTAGAACAGTGTTAGTTCGCTATTACTGCCGGTCAGGCCGACGAGAATTCTATTCTGATATTGCTATGTGCGCCACTAGAGCTTTGATCATATGCTTTGAGCCGAGTCGATGAGTTTGAATATTCATTCGTGTACGTATGCCATGTAGATTGAAAAGGGAGAAGCCCTAACTGGGGGAGTATAAATAGCACACCAGATGGATCATTCAATAGAAAGCCGAAGGCGAAGAGTTAACACCTCCAAAGGGCTGGGTGAGAAAGCGTCCTTTGTTGATACTTAGTGTACACCGCCACCTACTGAAATGGATTAATAAACGTTGCTTTCTATTGCTTGTAGCGGCGTTGCTTCCTTTTGTTAACCGCGTTAAATCTTGAGAAAGAAGGCCTTGTGGGGCATCTCCAGCAGCGCCAAAGAAGGAAGAAGTAAAGTGGGCGAACGAGAATCAGATAAATCAGAGTGTAGTAACCGCATTTCACAGCTGTAACCTTTCCCTATCGGTCGATCATCCGAGCATCCGATTCAATCCTCTCCTTTCAGTGATCTCATACCTCTTCGCTTAGCTCGAGTGATTTAATACCATAGCTACTAAGTGATGGAATACCGTTGCTTACGAGGACAAAAGGCCTGATAGGGAGAAGAATGTGAAATCGCTTGCTCGCAAGAGGAAGGAATGATTAGCTCAAGCCTATAGTATAGCGTTAGGGCACCTCACTGGGATTTGACTGATTGAAGCTTGCTTGTTAGAAGCTTTGAAGTTGACTTGTTGCTTGTTGGCTCACTAATAGGGTCACGAACGGTAAGAAGATAAAGAATAGTTCCGATTATTCTGATTCTGCAACTGTAATCAATTCTATTCTATTTAGCTTTTCATTCAAGTCTATTGGCAGTTCATTCTCTCTTGGCTCTCCGGAATATTCATTCAACATGTTGCCCTAGGTAGAATGGGAAAGGACTCTGTGAACGGATCGCCCAGGAGATGGTGATAAAGTTTCTTTAGCAAGAAAGGGAAGTGACTTTACTAAACAAGCAACAGACTGACTACTTACTAAGGATCCGAAGGAGAACAGTAAGCGATGGAATTGATTACTAAGCTGAATAGAAAGTCATTCGATACCTTCGCTTACAGAAAGAGAAATAGTTAAATTGAAATAAAGGAACTATTCTTTATCTTCTTACTCAGGAGCTACCTTTTCCTCTTTTTGAGACTGATTACCGAGTCTTCTATTCCTGTAAGGGGGGAGAGCATGAAGTCTCCTGCAGGGAACCCGGATCAATTAATCTATAGCTCAAGTGAAGTGACCAAAGAAGCAAGACTAAGCGCAAAAACAGAGATCGAAAACCCAGGACCAAAGTGTTTTCGTGTTATTAGCGTCTAGGCCGAAAAACTCGTGGCTAAGGTCCATGCACACTAGTTCAACGCGCTCACGTAAAACACACGAACTGAACTAGCAAGATTAGGGTTTGGTTTTAAGACGGCGCAGACTCAGGAAGAAGTTTGTCAAAGCTAGAAAGGCTTAATAAGCGCATCTCCAGTACACTGAGCTTACACCTTCTAAATTTTAAGCACATTTTTACGAACATTATTATTTATTATATTTTCATAAGTAGTAAAGATTTACAACTAGGGCTTTTCCCATACCATACATGCAAACATAAAAAAGAAAACCAAACAAAGATAGTTAGTATAGATAGGAGTCTATCTCCAGTAAGCATCCGGAGTAGATCTCAACTAAAAAGACAAAGAACACCATACATTAAAACACACTACTTTGCGTCTACAGACACTTATTTAAATCTTCTAGAAAGAGTCGACGGACCTTTATGAAGCTTACGCACACATAGACAAACCAGCCACACAACTAAACACAACATTACAACAAAGTAAACAAAAACAACATATTAAGTTAAAAGAAAAGCAAAACAAAGGACTTCTTAGTAGTTTCCAGGTCTCTCTGCGGATGATGGAGGCCGCCCTGATAAGCAGCAATTGCGCTCTCGGATGAGAACCCTCCTGTTCTTCCAGAGCGCGAATGTCGTCCCGGAGCTCTTGTATCCGCTTTACTGGACCTCCTCCTCGACAGGAGGCATGTGCTCCCAGAAGGCAGCCAGGGTTTGCTCCTGCTGGAGCTTTGCGTTCTCTATGATTCAGAATTGCTTGCTCAATTTGAAAAAGCGTTAAAGTGGTAACTGGTGGATCCATATCTATCTCCCTTGCTTTGCCAAATAGAGAAAGCAGCTTCTATTTATAGACGTGGAAGTTCTAAGCGAAAAAAGAGTCTTTCGTTTTTCGCGGGTATCGCCACGTGGCTTAATCCCGAAAACTCTTTCAGGAATAGAACTTAATAATATAGCGCACATCAGAGAAGAGAGTAACCCCTTTAGAATATAATAAGAGAGGCCCTGCGTCCTTTCTTCATAGATGGAGTAATCCTCACTCGACAGCTCGAAAGCGGATCAGTACAAACCCACGTGATCCGTATTCGCTTACGTACCAGGCGTGCTTCGTCGTACCCTGACTACTCCTCTTGAACTGGCTTCTACTTGTCTTTACTGGCTTATTTGTACCCAGCTTTGATTGAACTCCTCGGCCAATCGTCACTGACAGCAGCTCCGTCCTAGCGTAGGCTGAAGAAGTAAAGCCTCTGCCTCTATCGCTTGATTGAAAGGATCAGACACTTTCCCTACTTTTGACAGCAGAACGAATTATATTATTAATATAAGTAAGGTAAACTTGCTTTTGCCGATTGCACTCGATAGCGGCCTGGGCCGTCCTGGAATGGAAAAAATAAATTAGATGGACTGGACTTCGATGGGCTTTGTTTGAAAGCCAGGAAAGGTGGCATTTCCGGCCCTGAAAATGGATCTGAATGCTAACATTGGGCTAACCTTCACTCCAATAGAATGGGGAAACGAGCAGAAGCATATTTTGTCTGCCATCCCTCAGGGCAAATCCGTGTTCATCACAGGCTCTGCTGGGACTGGTAAAACCCTATTGCTTGAGGAAATCAATTACTTAAAAAAATTACCAATATGTGGTTTTGTCATACAAAAAGATCCAATTTGTTTGGACTCGTTAGGTTTGGCCCATTACCTTGAGTGAGGCCGAACGTGTACACCTTTTGTTATGAAGATGTGATCTTATCCACCGATGGGTCTTGTTCTAAGCCCAACCCTCTCGTCTTAGGGTAGGATATCCAGAAACCTTCAATCACGGGAACTTCCCCTTTTTGGTAGACAGCCTATGTTGGGCTGACTAAGCCCACTATCCTACCTAATAGGGTCCCATCTTGTGTCGGGTTAAGGGCGCTTAGTGGAACCCTATTTCTTCACTTGTAGTCTAGGGCTTTGCTTGGCATTGGGCTTCGATATAGCTTGCTTTCCTGGTTTTGGATTAAACCTCAGCTCTCCTAATTCAGTCTATAGGCTTATAATTTAGCCCAGAAAGAAACCTTTCTTAGCATCCAATTGCTCGACTCGATGGGTACTTCTAGTGGTTTGCCGGAGAAGCTCTTGTATTTCTTTAAGGAGTTGGTTAGTGGCATAGACACCTCTTAACTCTAAATCGAATATTCAAGAGACTAAAAAGATCGGGAATGCACATCTAAAAGGAGAGGAACTTCACTCGCAAAAAAGAAAAAGATAAACGATAGACAGAAAGAGAAGGAATAGCGGGCAAAGGATTCCAATGCTTAACGAATGGACCAATCCAAGACTTGGAATGCTACCAGAATCGACAGCAGCTCTTACCTAATCAATCAGCTTTTTGTCTCCCAAAACAGCGGAAATACTTTGAAGAATTCCACCAACAACTTTTCTCATGAAAGGGAATACTTTTTAATAAGACTTTCTTTCTCTTGCACCACGCCGGAACGTATGGACACTGCCTAAAGTGAAGTAAGAAGGAATCGGGGTGGCTAGCTTTCTGCTTCTGTGCTTGTTATTAAGAAGATAGAAAAGATATAGCTATCTCCCGTAGGCTACTCTTTAGAGCGTTTCACTGTTTAAGGAAGACTCATACAGCCTAAGACAACTGGGTTTACGAACAGGGTTATTCCTATATATGGATGGATGTTACTTTTGTGCTTAATTTAGTTTTGCGTATAAGTTAAGTTTCAGGTCTGTGCCTGAGGCCTGGACCAGAAAGCTTTAATGGCGGGGCAGAAACGGAAGCAGGTACGAATAGAAGAAGGCCCAGAATAGCCAAGCCAAAAGGGTCCTATTATGGTCCAATCATTGTGGGTATAATGGTAGATGCTCGGGACCAAGCCCTCAATTTTAGACTTTGGAAAACTTCTAATAGTAAACTGAAACTATCAATTATATTAGGTAGAGGAGCAATTTCATCGAAATCACAGGCATAACTCATTCCTTCATGGAAAACAAGTTTCTTTCATATACCTCTGCTTGAAGAGAAGTAGAGCGGCTCAGGAACATCTTGGTAGAAGTACCGATATGGAGCAATTGTTGCCGGTCTAGACACTTTTTACGGCTGCCATGCTGAGATAGTACAGCTAGGCAACTAATAGGTAATCCATACCAGTGTGTCTGATGTATGTGAGAAGGATCTTGACAAAATTTCCAGTAAGTATGTGGAGTCCAGATGAGATCTGGCTGATCCTGTGTCAAAAGGCCTTGGCAAGGAAAACCAGAGCATAGTTAGTTGTATTTTACTTTACGGTAACCCAACCTGTTCTCCTAGGAAAAATGAGAAATATAAGCACATGAATGAATTTTAATTCTTCCATACCTATGGTCTATGTGCTTATTCCTGCATTTAAGTTCTATTAATGAATCCCGGAGGAGGAGAAAGAAACCTGATAGATTCACCGATCTGAGTGTGGTATTTCAATTCCTATAGGATTTGGACTTTAATCCTTAGAGCACTCAGGGGATCCTAGGCACATGGCCGTAAGGTGCCGAGCTTATCTGTAAATACTTTAGTGGGTGTGTGTGTCATTTCTGCTTTGTCAACATGCTTCTTAGAAAAAGACCTTGTTCACCTAGTCTTAGGAAGCTCCATTCTTTAGAGGTAAATATGATGATGTTGAAATAGCAGATTATATAAGCATTACTTCAGCCTGGCAAAACAGGCTTGTTTGTGTAATAGCTTTTCCTGCCCTACGACTAGTAGGTAACTCACTACCTTTATGGAGTAAGAATCATTCCTGCTTCCAGACTTAACCTTCGCCTGCACAGAAATTATAGGAACTTAACTGAGACCTGGTTAAGGGAATAAGGTTTATCATCCTGTTGTTGCCATATCTGTTGCCGCTGTTCTCTTTGCAATTTAATTTTATGTGGGAATAACTGAAATAACCGTTGTTCAAATAGCCGTAAGCGGTGGTGGTGAAGTCAGTTAATCAGACTCGGTTGTGCTAGAATCTGCTGTGGGACTTGAGCTTGTGGCATATCGATAATATGAGTATGCATCGAGAAATATAACTTTCGATTTCATGTCCAGATGAAATGCAATTTCCAACTAATGGCACTACTTCCTCAATAGGAAATTAACTTCTAAGCTGGCTAAGGTAAGATAATCCTGTTCTTGCAATAACAGGTCTTTCTGGTGAGTGAATAAGAGCTCTTCGTAACCGCAGCTAAAGGCTTAGCCTAGCCCTAAAGCAAGCAAATGACATATAGAAATAGTAGGCATCGCATGCCCTTGCCTTTTTGCTTTTATTACCTCCTTTTCTTCCTTTAAAGCAACTGACATCCATGTAGAAGAAGGTCACAGGTGGACAAAGAGGGCTGTCCCTTGGTTTGCGGCGAATATATTGTCGATCTTTAGCCAATAGCAGTAGGAGTAGCTGGCACTGGCTTTCGGGAATAATACATATGCAATGTGCCGCATCTACTTGACCCGCCGGCGCGAAGGCCTTCCCTCTCCTCAGATGTCCACAAAAGGAATTGACAGTGAATCCTATGACTTTCCTTCTAAGACATGGTAATTGCTTTCAAGGGCTAGATGCTGCAAGTGAATCAAAAGTAGAAAGGGTCAGCCTTCACTTCATTCTCTCGCTCTCTATCTCTTTCTATTTTCGTATAGAAAGATGACACACTTGAACTTGACTGATTTTCTTAGTAAGAAATAATAATCAGAAATCATCCATCTCATAAGCTTTCAAAGCACATTCTAAACAAACGAATGCTATATGCTTAACACAAAGAAATCGATTTGAGATTCCGTAAGTCGGTGAATGCTTTTTGCTTGCGCATTCACGGATCTCTGCCTACCTATTCTTCCCCCACCAAATCCGTACTTGGCTATGTATGGGAAGATGCCTAACTTACCAGAGAAGTCAAGGATGGTCAAGGTGCCTATTCCACCCAAGGATCCGTGGTGTGGTCCGCAAGCAAAAATCAGATAAAAAAGAAGCATCAGCAGGGTCACAGTCTCCAAAAGTAGAGTGACAAGGGCTCAGCCTTTGATTACACGTATAGTTTAGTTCATAGTCCCTTACTAATGAGACTTCTTCCTCTTTATGGAGAAAAGGAAAGCGAAGGCAGCGATCATAACAACCGGTCCGAAGGAGAAAGACTGTCTTTTCCTGATCGTCGAATGCGAAGAGAGGTAGTACAAGTAAGCGAGAGGTTTAGATAAATACTGACCATAAGGAGAGGAGAGAAGCTAACCCCGTTCCCAAGTCTTCTTCCACCTCACTCCTGGCTTTGAAGGTCGTTTCTATATTCGTATATAGAGATAGACGTAAGGTTAGCTGGACTGGCGGACCCCGGCTTCCGACGTACAACAAGATCAAGCCCAAACGTCGTTCAGTTTTTTCCTCCTCTTCCTGTTCTATTGATCAGAAGCACCCAGCAGCGCCACGCCGCTACTCCTCAAATAGGTGGCGGTTGCTTTGAATGAACTCTACAGTTGACTGTAAGAGTTCTTCTTTTTGGACGCGCGCTGCTTCATCTCTATGGGCGTCGCGTGCTTTTATGATATTAAACCTCTTGCCGTCGAAGCCCGGCCCGCTTGTTTAAGGAGGTTGGCGTTCTTCGCAGACGGCGTCGGTTATCCTGTCGCAATCGGTCTAAGTGTTCCTCCGAAAACAAATTAGAGTTAGGATCATCCCGCGTGTGACTTTCTACCTCCGCAGCGGTGACGCTCCCAGAGGGACGAGACGGATTGTGGTGGAGATCCGTCCGAATCCGTTTCCGAGGAGGCATGGGGAGTCCGACTGAGATGCCGGAGACTCAGAGCCTGATGTCCTCGCCGAGAGGCATCATATGGTTTTGTATGTGAGCAGCGCTCGTAAAGTCAAGTCTACAGTCAAGGCAAGCCTGCTGAGCAGCCCAACCCTCTTAGAGCAAAGGATAGGGCCTGACCGCCCAGAGAGAACCCAACCTTTGAAAAGTCAGGCATGAAATAAATCCAATTCCTTGAATTGCTGACAAATAAGATAGAAAATACCTAAAAGGTAGAAATAAAGAGAAACTGAGATTTAAGAAAAGGAGTCAAACTCAAGCTCGAACTTATAAAGATAGGCGGATTAAAAGTAGTTAAAGCCCCTTTTGCTGCATAGGGCCTAACTTTTAAAGCGTTTTAATGTTGGAATTTGTGTTTCATATGAGGCAAAATATGGGGGCGTTTCTTAGGGTTGCTGAGGAAAACCGTCAGCTCTGTCTTTGCTATTTCGACGGTTTCCTACAACGAAAAGAGACTGGATCTTAAATATAAGTCTTTCTTGTGAAAGAATAGGGCAGCATTTGTTTGTGGCTCTCACACCACTGCTGGTGACCTTGCAAACTCTAAGGTCCTTTTTGCTGGGTTAGTAAGAACAAGATAGTGGGCTTTCCTGTGTAATTTCGACACTTTGACTTCGGCATCTTTACTTAGGGATACCCTTGGTAAATCATCTTTTTTCCTGCGAGAACAGCTCTTCTTCAGCTACCGAAGCTTGCAGGTGTGTAGCTGCACTGAGCTTTGAATTCGTTCTATTGATGAGAGCCTTTTTCCTCGGATCATGTTGTCTGACGTCCTTCCTGATGAGACCTTTTTCAAAGTCCCTTGTTTTAATTCGACGAAGAGCTTTTTATCTTACGCAATTTGAGATCAGGATATTGAAGAATATTGACGTGTAGCAGAAGCTGGATTTTTTCCTTGCTGCTGATCAAGGTGATCAAGTAAAAGAGTTTGCTAATATATATAGTTTTTGTTGAAATGATTCACTCAACACCTTTGCTCAGGCTAATGGACAAGCCGAGTCTTCCAAAAAGAAGGTGAACTAGCTTATAAAAATGATAAAGGATAACCCAAGCAAGGATCTGGCATGAAGTGTAGTCAGAGGTTCTAGGCATGTCGGACAAAAGACCGAGTTTCCATTAGAGGTGGGACAAGAAGCTTAACCATACTTGGCTTTGGAAAGACTTCTGCTCGACACGTTCAAGCTTTTCCGGGAGGATTTTTAAATAAATTATTCCCAGGTTAAAGACTGGCGGGTTTAACTAAATATCCTGACCCCTGACCCATAGTCTTCATGGATCTGATCTTTCCTGCTATTCCTAAGGAAAGGATAGTATTCAAGGCATGAGAGTGAGTCAGCATCGGCATAGGGAAAGTGGTAGAATCATTCCATTCTTCCTCGGCAAGAGCACCTGAATCCGAATTTTGTTTTTGGCCTTGTCAGTATCCTTTGTGAGTCTTCTGCTGAAGACTTTCTCCTTAGTAGTCTCCAATGGCCCTTGACTGGTGTGTGGCTAAGCCAATACATAATCACCATAAATTAGTTACGAGGGCTCTCTGCGGCTAAGAATAGAAGGTGGTGTACTAGTTCTCAGTAAGTATTGGAAGAATCCTATGAAATGTTCATCCAAAGAGGGATTTTAGTTAGTGAAAAAGACCTTTTTTTTCTTGTTACCTCCTGCCCGCCCGCAGCCATGCACTTAATAAATCAATATCATAGGAGTAGTAGCGCTAAGCGAAGCATCAAAGCAGAAGGAGCTTGACACCATTGAATCAAGTGTTTAAAGACTACGTATGAAAATAGAATCCCCAGATGATAGGGGCCTGAACTGAACGATGTTAGCGCAAGGGGCTTAAATTAAAAGGCAGGTAGCATTCGATAAGCAGGCAGGTTTGGGAAACTAGCACCAGGTACTAGGTCGATGGCATGCAGAATACTCCTCATCGGTGGTAAACCATGGAAGAGCATCACCAACCAGCTTCAAATATTTTAATAGTCTCTGAATGAAGAAGAATGTCGAGAGAATAGTTCAATGCCGGCGAATAGCGTAGTAAACCAAGTTTGAATGGTGGAAAGCCAGCAAGGAAAAAGCATTAGTTTCAGCGAAGCTATTCTTTACCCTTGCGTCAGAGAAAAGTACTTTCAGGCAAGGTCTATTAGCGAACCCTGCCACTTTGTCTTTTAGGAAGGGAAGTCTGAGTCAAAGTCATTGTGAATCCTCAGTTTGAAGGCGATTCACCTTCACCCAGCATCTTTGAAAGTTTTAGTCTTATTATTTATCATCTGCCTGCGGCTCTGGCCGGCCCCTCTTCTCCATGTCCTCATCCGAGGTTCAAGCAATTGGTCATTCCTGGTTGGCTGGTGGCTGGCTGAGGTCGAGTTCCTCCTTTATTTAGAATCTATACGGCTTTTCGTCTCTATTATTTGATTTATCAATAGCCAAAACTTGACTTTAAGGTCTGCGAGAGGTCAATGTATTAGAGCTCATGCCCAAATAGGGGCTTTTGTATGCGCCTTTCCTTCCTCCTCATTCATTAAAATCAAAGGAAGCTTCATCGGGAAGGGATAGGGATGGCGGTTTGTTGGTGGTTTGCTTCGCTATCGCTCATGACTTGGTATAGAGTCCGTGTAGTCGGTGAGTACGAGTACAGCCTATGAAACAGGCTTTGAGTTCCATTACATTGCAAAATGAATTTCGCCACTCTTTCCAGTGAACCCCACGTGTCTGCCTCCGGCTTCGAAGCAGTGGGGAAGAAAAGGACTCGGCTTAACTTCACTTGGGTTCGGTTTACCTTGTTACTATTGGAATGATGGAAGTAGCTCTTCTTCCTCTTTGCGTTAGCGACTCTGAGCTCATAGGGAGCTGGGAATTAGCTTGGTTAGCTGGAGAAGGGATAGAGTTGAAAGATCGGATTTTTTTAGCGCGCCTTATGCCTGTCCTTTCCTGACTCTGTCGATGGTATGCCTGAGATGGCAGTCTTTCTCCTTGGCTTGTACTCGAGATTCCCTTTGTTCGAAATCGATATCTTCGCCTTTGAGAAAGGGAACGAAGGAATTCCGTCTGTTGTCACAAGAATTGTTCAAGTTGAATGCGAATAATCGATTGAATCCGATCTTTGAAGACTTGAAGGACTAGTGTCCAATCCCGGCCGATGTAGAGTAGTCCTTTTGGCAGCACTTCCTCGTAGGGAACTACCTATTGTCCTTCTTCTTGTGGTGGAACCTGGGATTCACCTCCGAAGTTATTATCGCCAAAACAAAAAGACATCTTGAATTTCCCACAAGAGTAAAACTATAATAGTATCCGACTCATATGGCGGCGGGGCTGCGTTCCCTCTTTCTGCTGGATGGGAGTGCATCGGTCGGCTATGTCCCTGACCTCCTGGCTTCCTGTCACGTCCGAACGTAATCAGAGAAGACCTGCCCAAGCACCGCACCACCTTGTGATCATAAAGAAGAATATCCAATACAATCACAGGAAAGAGTACCCGAAAAACCGTAACGTATCAGGGTCGTACGCCTGGAACAGTCGTACAATTTCGGCGATTCAAAAGGAGTATATCCTCTCCCTTAGTGTCTTTCCACTTCCTCGTTCAGGAACAAACCCTTCGCCTAATTCTTTTGAGTCCCGGCCTGGTTTTTCCCACTAACCAATTACGTTACGACCACTGAAGAAACTTTGACGAACATGGTTTATGCGCCGCTAATGTAGCGGCTTGTCGAGCATTTGACAAACTCACACCATCCATCTCAAATAGGACTTGTCCCGCGGACACACGAGCAATCCAACCCGTAGGATTTCCTTTTCCTCTTCCCATTCTTACTTCTGTAGGTTTCCCGGTAATAGGGATATCTGCGAAAACTCTTACCCATATCTTACCATTTTTTCGGAATTGTCCGCTCATAGCACGTTGGAAGTGCCCGGTTATAGCCCGACGCGCTGCTTCAATGGCTCGATATGAAAGACGACCAGCTCTACAACTTTGAGTGCCATATCTTCCAAAACCGAGTTTTGTTCCGTCTGGTTTGCAACCCCTACTACATCTGCCTTTACGATATTTACTAAATTTCGTACGTTTCGGATATAGCACGTAAATTTTTTTTTTTACTATATGAAATCCACACTTTGACACCTGAGATTCCGTAACGAGTAGATACTTCCGCAGAAGCATAATCGATTTTCTGGTTAAATACATTACGAGATGTTTTTCCATACTTTCCGCATTCAGTTCTAGCTATTTCTGCGCCTTCTGATCGACCTGAACAACATATACGGATCCCCTCAACCCCTTTTTTCATTACTAATGGAATATCCTTCACTATTCTACTAAAATGGAACGAAATGATCTTGTTTTCTCAGTTGAAAAGAGATGTCTTGAGCAATCGGAGAAGCACTTTGATAAACAGATTTGATCTTGACCGACTCAATTAAGGTATTAGTGTTTGTTCTATTAGACAACAAAGATCGCATTTTTTCACTTCGTTCAAATAAGAGTTGTACCTGTACGGAATTTTTCTGTTTCTCAGTATGATCTCTATCATCATCTCTATTCCTTTATCCACTCTCCTATCCTACCTAGGTCTATGAATTTATCTATCAATTCCATTACCTTATCCTTACCCATGAGGTTCCAACATTTGATCCTTAATTGACCTAGGAGTGGTTCTCGGCATCCTCAAAAAAGGTTATAAATCCCAACTCTATCCCTTGAAAGAAAAAGGTAGCACCGAAGAAAGGAAAGAGCGAGATGGTGGTTTTGTTGTTCCTGCGAAGGAAGATCATTCGCCAAGCGAATGAAGTGGGTCAACCTCTTTGGCTTCGGCCAAACACTTTTCTCGCTGGTCGAGCTTTCTACAAAAAGCGATGCGAGAACGTATTCTCTTATCTAAGCTTCTTCCTGCGCATTCGCTCCCCATCGTAGATGGTTCAGCCACGCCCGGTGCCACGAAATGATTGAGAACTACGACGGGGTCGAAATGCATTTGGTTCTTTCTACAAAAAAAGTATTGCATGACCGAATAATTCAAGGAGGGGCGCACTGCAGGGAGGGTCCTTTTAAATAGATGACTCGTCGGGCCGTCGGAGCGGGACTTCTTGGGGAAAAAGAACTTAAAAAACTTCGTTTTTCTGAAGGAGTCGTAATTTTCTATCAGGAACGCTATGTCATTTACAGCCCCGGCGTATTTCGGATGCTTGGCCCTGCTGACCTGAAGTGATTTAGAAAGATTCTTCTTTATCGATGGTGATCGGTCATGGTATCCATAGCGTTGCTTCTTTTTCGGCCAAATCCTAATTTCGTTTTGCTTTCTCCTGGTCGTCGAGCCTGACGACTCGACTTTTCCTGCCCTCCGGCCTCTCACTTCGTTTCGTTCTTCTTCTTCTTGTTGCTGGAATGAAGACACCTGATCGGCCCGACTTTCCCAAATGCCCACCACCCTTCTCCTTTCCGGGTCTGGATTTATCGCGTCGTTTCAGTCGTCGTGGTCGACGGGGAAGAAAGAAATGAATGAATGTTCTTTGGGAAAATGTATAAGAATACACCTACCGAGACGAAAGCCAAAGGTTAGTCTCGCAGGTGGACGTATCGAACTGAAATAAGATCTCAGATTGACATCTTGATAAACTAATTTACCATAATAATAAATAGAGTCAATGGTGACTCCGCCGTGGAATAGCCGCTTCTTTCTTGCTTGATAGAGGGGCTTCCATTCACCAACGCTGACAAAAAGTGCTCTCCGAACCGTGCTGGATAGTCACCCATCACACGGCTCTCAAACCCAACCTGTGGTGAATCCCGGGAGACAAAGTCAAAGCGCTTGATCCTTTGCCCCATACTTTGAGATGCTTCTCCCCGCCGATCAAGCAGCGACGCTGCTCGTGATAGGCTTAGCTTTAAGCCGCTATCGTTCGGTTCGAATAAGTCAAGTCCCCTCGGTCGGTTCGCTCAGGTGGTCTTCCTTATCTTATCTCTCTAACGTTAAGAGTTGTTCTGGTTTAAAAAAGGAGCACCGGCCGAGCGCCCTGAATGAATAATAAATGGACAGCAAAGGGAATCAATGATTCTTATTCAACCGAGTTGAAGTTAGCAACATGTCGATTACACACCGGAGGTTGGTAAGAACTGAGGGACAATGCCCCCCTAACCTAAGTGGGCCTACCAGCGAAACAACTGGTACTGGATCGGGGTTGGGGGGGTTGGTTTCGTGCAAGGCCTTCGCAGCAGGAAGAGGCAGTTGTCATTTGAAGGGAAAGGCCCTTTGTATAGGGTTCCCTGCGCACCCTGATTCAACATTTCTATGTTCTTAGTCAAGCCTAAACTTATTGAAAACTAAAGCGCTAACGCTATAATAATTAGAAAAATAGCAACCTTTCGCCTTATAAACTAAAACAAAACAAGTTTACTTACTTACTATAAAAAAATAAGAAAGCGGCAACAAGCACCTTATTTATCAAAGTAAACTTTCTCGCTTCTTGCTTTAGAAAGATTGCAGCGTTAGCGCTTCTTGACTAAGAACATCATAGAAAGTCAAGGCTCTCCTTTTCTAGGAATCTACAACTCTCTTTACTGAGCGAGACTCCATCCATATCCCTACTAGTGGTTATATTCAATATTTTTTATTTTCTCATTTGTTTGACAGCCTAAACTAGGCTCCATTTTAGATAGGTTTTCGGTCTTAATAAAAAAAATAGGTCAGGGGCGCGTCGGAACGGTCGGTGGCTGCTTAGTCTCATCCGAGAGTCTAATCTCTTTGTACTTTTTTATTATTTATTTAAAAAATAAAGAAGAAAAATAAGGGGGTCGATTTAGGCTCCTTCCCTTCCACTGCATAGCTGCGCTAGCAGGTACTATGAGCCCTCTGTCCCACGCATCTAACCAGCTCGCGTGGTTCACCGGTTCCACCGAAAACTCTCATTTGTTGAAGCGGAGCATAGTGCGCTTTAGGCGCCGAGCGAGAAAGGTCTCTTTCTTATTTCGTTTCGGTTTATTCACTGATCTTAAACTTAGCACTAGTTTTCTTCTTGATTCCAGGGGCGGCGGCGTTCTTGAATGAAGTCTATCCGAACCGAATTAGCACTTCTCAGATCAGGCTAGGCTCTCCAGCTCCGCAGGGCGCCGGGGCCCTGGATGCGCTAGCGATCGGCACATAGGGGTGCCGGGTTTCTCGGCCTGGTATCCTGCACCTCGCGTTCATGATATCTACATTCAACTGTGCCCTGAGACACGGTCGAAGCACGCCCGCCCGGTGTGCTTTTTCACGACATGCTCTGGTCCTGGTCTCTTCCAGTGGTCTTCTAGCGTTAGAAGAAGTCGTCCGTCCCGGACATCTGCTACGTCCTCCCATCCCAAGCTTTTTATTCAACATATAGGACAAACTGAAGGAAAAGACTGACCCATTCGGTGACTTTCGCGGTCGCCCTCACTGAACTGACTTGAATCTGAACTACGATTCAGATCGAGTCTTACCGAAATCGGATTTCCTTTTCGTGCCATATGCGCCTTATTGTTACTTTCTTTACTTTTTCCCCTTTTTTCTTCCCGGTTTAATATTTGTTCTCGAAAGTATTCGTTTCGCAAACTCTCCAAATTGTTGACCAAGCAAGGTCGCACTGAGACTGTGAGAACACTAACGGAACACTCTCTGACCCCACTGACCAGCTAGTCTGAACTGACGACCGGCCCGCAAGCTACTCGATTTTTTTTTCTTAGCTGCTCTGGATTCGATTCTAGATGCTACTTACTTACATATGATGTTTTCTTTCACAAGGTAGCGCATCTATATAGCATAGCTGAAAGCGGACAAAAAAAGCTGTTCCCATAGCGTTACGGCTTAGCCTCTTTCTCTATCTACATTTATATATGATAATCTCACTAGTGGACAGCGAACAAAAAGATGCCACACTAAGAAAGCAATCCAATCAGGAACAAGGTAGTTAGGGACATGCGGACTAACTGCTCTGACATTCCTATTTTTTGAAATGAATCTTCGGACCTTCTGCCAGCTAACACCATCCGAGCTTGCACTGCCGCTCGAAGAGAGATGCCTGTGAGACCCTCCAGTTCTGTAATTCGAAGGAGGTTCTGAGAATGAAATTAAAACCCTCGTCACTTACTAGTGAGCCGGAAAGCTTAGGGACGCCTCTCGTTCCTCTTCTCCCATTTGACAACCGTATCTCAGAATGTTCGGATGATTCTCTGAACTAATATATGCTTTATTTTTTAAAGAATGGGGATATATCGTTGGGAAAAGCAGAAGAAAAGGATTTAACGGCAGAAGAAGGGAAGTTCGGAAAAGCCTAGCAGACGGGACTATCAACTCCTTTCTATTACGATCTCGGCACCTTCCTTACCCCTACGAATAATTTACCCTATTTTGAAGAGGAAAGCTCCCAGGTTCCGCATCTTAAAAAGTGCATGACCAGATTGGAAGAATTCGCAATGGGCCAACTCACCCAGCCATGATGCGCATGACAGAAGAGAGCGAGCACAAAATGGAGTTTCCATCTTGGATGAGGCTCACGTCCGAAATAATATTTTTCAAGACTTTCTCCCTATGTTGAACTTCTCTATATTACCTGATTTTGGAATGCACTGGAATTTTCTGGTAGACTTGGACATGTTCCATGGCGCGAAGTCTCTTCTCATCTAATAGCTCTAATTGCGGGATATCTAAAAGATGCTCCCCTCATCCACATCAAAATCTTTGTCAAGCTGGGCCCTGATGAGGGATGGGAATGGCTGAATACGTCTGCCCGTACGCAAGTAAGCAACTGGCCAACAATTGTATCGAGCTACAGGCCCTTCTCATAAGATGTTGTGCTACGGCCATAAAATGTCCGACGAAGCTTAAAGCAGACATAAAGAGCTAATTCAAGAAGGGGCCAACAAGCCCTTTAAAGCAAATGCCTGTGAGAAGCCTTAGAAGTTACAGGACATAGAAGCAGGCCTAAGCAGCACCTAAGAAGCTGGTCAAGAAGTGGATTGAATCTTTTCCAGTCTAGAGACTGGCGGATTACCCTCGAAAGAAAGGATTCAAATCTTCCTTCTGCTTTGAACAAGATAAGTGGACAGATGAGTTGAATAATACAGGGACAGATAAGCTAGGCGAGGTTACCCCTTTGATATCTCCCAACCTAAAGGTTTATTCAGAGGTGGGTCTTTCAACCGCCTACTCTTTCGATGAAGGGTGCACTACAAGACCATCGGTACTAAAAATAGAAAATGGGGGGGTTTCGTTGATATTGAGTCGACTATAAACTACTCATCTTGCTTGGAACCGTCGTTGTGTATGGGAAAGAGGGGTTCTACCTATGCTTGAAAAGGTGAATGGTCCCAAAAGGGACGGATAAACCCACTAGAAAGAACGGGGGTCATCCACCCGTCGCTGGGTAGTCAACTTTATCCGTGACTCTGAGTACAAGATTTCCGGATCAAGAAACTAGCAAACAAATATGCTCGGCTGGACTTCTTCTCGTATGCCCGGAAAAGAAAATTGCGGTACAACTCAGCTTGCTGCAAAGCCTTTCTTTCTCGTCCAAACACTCCAGATCTGCACTTCTCTTTCTCCATAGGGCCGAAGCTTTACTAAGAAGGGCTTTTTAGAGAGAGCGTAAGGCGATCTATATTGCTTGCCACAGCTCTATTCCTGACTCTCAATCCCTAAAGGACTTTAAGAGAGGATGAACATTCCTGTTCTATAGGTGGCACTGCCCCTATTAGAGAAGGGTGAGGGCCTACTGATTCTCTGCTAGCACTGTTAATTACCTTAGACCTACGCAGCAGGAACGATATGGAGCACCTACTACCGGTCGTCTGTTCTCTCGAGGTCGTCCTTCTCTAGGTACAAAAAGGACATTACGGGATATCTAAAAATTGATGTACTTCTTAAAGTGTGGGACACATCTCATGTTTGCCGAATCGAAAACTATCGCCTTTGCATCCTCACAGCGGCTATGATCAGATCCCAGTGTTGGTTCACTTTGGACTTTATCCTCCACAAAATCTTCTGATCTCCTGTTCTCAATTATGTTAAGCAGCTCCTGATCGCAGCAATCATGCCTTCGAAGGTACGCTTTTATAGGGGGCCTTGCCTCTTGAATGAGCTTGTTCAACAATGTGCGCTCCTTCTTCCTATTAAGTATAAGGAAGGGCCTTGAAGGACCTTTTGTAAAGGACATCTCCCAAGATCACAAATCGTCGGGCAAGTTCTCCTCCAGGCTCTCCTCTGACCACGAGTGGCGTACTCTGATATGAACCCGTCCTTGAGGTCATTGTATAAATCATAATACCAAGGTTCCCATCGTCCTCGTAATCTTGACTGGTGATAGTTCATCATGTTCCAACTCTCGATAGTCTTCATCCAAGAAGATGAATGAGTCCGTTCGACGGAAGGGCTCTCTGTGCTGTGGCTGGGATGTCCAATCTCTCGATGACAAGCGACTCTGTGCTTCGGTGTACTAGCATGTGTACTAGAGCGGCTGAGTATTTATTCCATAAGGGCTAGCGAGTCAGCCAAGCGATTGTAGACTCGCACCGCTCACTTAAGGTTTTATACAGAGGGGGGTTGTATTGAAGGGCCATAAGCTTTGAATCAATATGCGTTGGTTCCAATCCGGATCTCGTAGTTTGGGTCTCGAGATGATATTCAGGAGACAAAAGAGAAGAGCTGATAGAAATGCTTATTATAATGGAGATACTAATTTTAATAAAGACTTGTGCCCATTGTCCAAGATTCCTTTGTGGGACTGTCTTTTCTTCTTCTTGACTTGACTCAAAAACCTCCCATTCAGGACAGAACTCTGAGGGTATCTCTGAAGATTTAAAATACAGAAGAGCGACTGCCAATCAAGACAATATTGAAGCACGCGCCTTAGACCGATCCCAGTTAAATATGAAAACGAATCGCGCGCTCCAGTAAGATAAGGGTTTCCTTCATCGATCGGAACAAAACTAGCAAAGAAAGAGGAGCTGCGCTATACATAATACTAAGGGACCCTGGCTCTGCCTGAATGATACGATCAGCAACTTCTAGTACCCAAGCTATGTGATCAATAACTATTCTAGAGGCGAATCCCTCTGGGCGCCTAAGCAACCGAAGGGTAGAGAAGATGAAGAATAAGGGTAATCTAAGTGCGCCACCAAAAGGAAAGAGAGGACCGATTGATACCAATAGCAAGATACATCTTTTTTAGACTCCGAGGGTGAGAATAGTTGAAGATCAGAAGATTGGCCTTAATAGATTAAGTGCAAACTTTCTTTTTATATTCTATTATATATATATGAGTGCCCCTTCCCTTAGGAACAGAAGGATTCGATTACATCGGCTGGCTATACGCTTTACACATCGTCTTATGTGCTACCTTCGGTCAGGTTTCCTTCTCTGCGGCATCAGAATCAGAGGACAGATTTATCGTAACATCCGAATCTAGGCGACTATTGGCTTTATTCAGACTGTTAGCCCTGAACTTATTCAATTAAGTGTTTGATAATTCATTCATTCATTTAACAAATATGGTTTGTGTATTTTTTAAAATAAGACTTCTTCTTAAGTATAATTAAATTTTTTCGTATTCTAACACATAAAGAAAAGATATCTCTCAGAAGACGATTACGCGCATCTAGGAATTAATAGCAAGCAATAAGTATTATGGAAAGCTAGCCACCGTGGAGTAATGCATGAAATGCGCACGAATCGTTCTTTGCAGCAAATCGTCTGTTATTGAATTGACTGTTGATAGAATAGGCGTTATCTTCTGTTACAATAATCCGCTGTTAGAGAATACGCTTGAACTAATAGATTTGATGGGATTGATTAAACCGCCGAAAGTTTTTAGTAACAAGTACGGATTTATAGACTGGCATCTTATCTTAGAATAAAGGTTTAATAATCCAGATCAAGAATAGAAGAAGCATGCTAGCATAGAAAGAAGTCCCGAGTTAAAAAGTTTTTCCAGTATGAGTTTTAGGAAAGTTCTTACAAGTTATTCGTAAATAAAAGGTTTATTTAAAAGGAATAGAACCGGATCTCATTCACTAAAATAATCCGCAATTTTGCCAATTAGTTATACACAATCTAAACATATGAGGCAAAAAAATTCTCTATATTGGCATGAGATATCATAAGATACATGCTTGTCCAAATGATTTCATTTTATTTCAAAATGAATATGCATCTTTAAATAAGTGCCCTAAATGTGGTGTCTCTCGATATAAGAAAACATTGTTCCAACAAAAGTCATATATATGCTATTTTCCTATAATTCCAAGATATAGACCCATGTTTTAGTGAAACCGATGAAAACACTTGACTTGGCATGCAAATGAAATAATTATAGATGGAAATTTTCGACATCCAACAAACTCACCACGTGGATGAAAATTGATAATGTTTTTGGAGAATAAGCAAGAAACCTTCGCTTGGCATTATCTACCGATGGAATGAATCCATATGGTCTTCAAAGTATCTCTGCCATAACACGGTCTGTTACTATTGTGATTTATAATCTACCATGGTTGGGTATGAAGCTTAAGTACATGATGTTATCTATGTTAGTTTTGGGCCTAAAACACACTGGGAATGACATAGACGATACTTGACACCTTCACCAAAGATTTAAAGGTTTTGTGGGAGAATGGGTGGAGGTTTATGGTGGATATAGGAAAGAAACTTTTGATTTGAGGGCGATGTTGTTTGAAAATATTAATGATTTTCCGATATGGTCAATGTGTGTGTTCTATTTGTGAAGAAAACAGAATGAACACGATTGAAATTTTGTCAAAGAATGTATTTTCACCATCGAGATTATTAAATTCTAATAATCATTATCGTATCGAATAAAGAATTCAATGGAAATCTAGAATAAGGTATAGCTCGCCTACATTGTCGTGACCAAATTTTTGAAAAGGTGAAAGATGAAGTACTCAGTTTGACAAGCCTTTTGCACATATGTCAAACAAACATGGAAGAAGAGGTCAATTTTTGTTTTTGAATTTGTAAATCATTGTATGTAAGACATTTTCTTGATGTGTGCATATTGAAAAAATTATTTGAAAGTATTATTGGTACATTACTCAATATACAAGGAAAGTCTACGGAGGGCTTAAAGAAAGAAAGGACTTGATAGTGATGGGAATAAGAAATGAATTAGGACCCTTGAAGAAAGTAAAATGAACATATCTACCACCCACTTCTTATAATTTATCTATAAAGGTGAAAAATATTGTGTAAGTTTATAAGTGAAGTTAATGTTCGAAAAGGATACTCAGATATTAGAGACTTTATCTATGAAATACCTCAATTTAAAGATTTTAAAGACACGTGATTTCCAAATTATAATGGAAATTTTTCTACCAATAGGTATACATTATATTTTTCCAGAAAAAGTAAGAAACACCATAACCAAATTGTGTTTTTTCTTCAGGTCAATTAGATGATCGATCCTGAGATCTTACCAAAATTGCAAGAAAGAAATAGTTATTACTTTGTGTGAGCTTGAAATGTATTTTCCTACCTCATTTTTTTGATATAATGGTACATCTAGTTGTTCATCTTGTAAACGAGACACAACTTTGTGGACCAGCTTATATGAGATGGATGTACCATGTTGAACGTTATATGAAAATATTAAAGGGTATGTGAAAAACCGAAGTCGACCAGAGGGTTGTATTTTTGAAAGATACTTTGTTGAAGAAGAGATTGAGTTTTGTACTGAATATTTTTCCAATGTTCAATCCATTGGACCCCCCAAATCTCATATTCTCGAGAGAGAGAGAAAACAAGAAGTAAAAAGGTTAATTAGAAATAAAATTGTGACAATATCAAGGGTTGAACGAGAGAAAGTGCATTTGTATGTTCTGCCAATGACAATGAGGTTGATCCGTATGTTGAAATGCACAAGGATGTACTCTGAGGTTTAAATATACATAGATATGGAAATCGGATAGTACGAGAGCACAATCGAAGTTTTATACTATGGTTTAATTATAATATTTATTCAAAGTTATATTCAAATCCCGCTTCAATAACAGAAAGGTTGAGATGTTTTATACATGTGTTTTCTTATAGCCCATACGCAATTAATGGATACAAATTTTATACCAAAGAACAAGATGATAAAAGTGCTACGCAAAATAGTGGTGTGTGAATCGACTTAAGAACATCCGCTATAAGGTATTTTTAACTAGTGGATATTTTACAATTTAAAGAAAAATAATTAATGAAATTAATTTAAGAAAAACGAAATAAAAATTAATATAAAAATGTAAACAAAAATAATTTATTTTTATAAAAAAAAACATATGTAAAAATAAAAATAAAAAATAAAATAAAATGCCATGTGCCCTTAAAAATTATTTTAAAAAATAAGAAAATGCCATGTGGGACTGCCTCCTATGAAGATTTCATCGTCACCAAATAAAAGAGAGGGGTGTCCGAAAAGGAATCTGTGTTTTCTATGGGGAGAATCACAAATAAAATCTTAAAGAGAGGTAAATCAAAACACGCCTATATGGCAGAGGGTAAAAAACATTTAACCCTTAATAGTATATAACATTTACAAATTTTGATAAAACATTATTTTCTTGGTGTATGAGGTTTGTGTTGAATTATAATGGTTATAAGGTTTATGTGTTGAATTATAATGGTTATAAGGTTTATGTGTTGAAGTATAATGGTTAAAAGGTTTATGTGTTGAATTATAAAGTTTTGTGATATATTTTGATAAAAATATGATTTTCTTGATGTATAAATATAAAATAAATATTTATGTTGAATTATAATGGTTATAAGGATTATGTGTTATATAACTTAGTTCTAATGCCTTTTAATTAATTTGTTGGTTTTGTTTCGTATAGGTAAAATTGAAATAACAATTTACTAAAAGTTGTTGATGCGTAAGACAAGTTTGTAGTTTTAGCTAGAGTTATATATATATATATATATATATATATATATATATATATATATATATATATATATATATATATATATATATATATTGGTAATATGCAAATATGAAATATATATCAAAAAATATTTGTTGTATATATATTAGTAATATATAAATTTGAAATACATATAAAAAAACTAGTACTATCTATTGTATAAATTTTATGTTATCAAAAACTTTAATGTTGTGCCAGCGCTTTTAAAAAATATGCTGCCATTTTATTAAAAAATAAGACTTATGCCAACACTGCCATTTGCACAATAGACACCACTTTTAACAACAAAATGTTTCTTAAACAAGACATTACACAACGGTGTGTAAAAAAAAGGTGATGCCTATAGTGGGGAATAGAAAACACTTCCTAAATGTGACCTAAATGAGATCTAAAAGATACATTAGACAACGCTTTTAAAAGAGCTGTCAAAAGAGGTACAACAAAAAGCGTGTTTCAAGAAAAAGCGCTGCCTAAAGGGGGACAATAGAAAGCACTTTTAAAATGAAGCGCTGCCTAAATGGGAAATAAGTCATTGCTTTTACATTTAAAAAAAGCATTGTCTTTACCTACAATAGCGCTAGTATAGGCATCATTTTAAGTGTTGTCTATTAAAAAAAATCGTTGTCTTCAGAAACCATTGCATCTCACTTAGTCCAATCGTCGCACCAACGTAAACGGAATAGGACATCACTATTTTTGCTGCTTCACTTTTCTACCCACAAAAGTTCTGCAGCCTTCGATTGCACCCCTCTACAAAGACACACAACCAACGATCCACACACATAATCATAATGCCACCAGAATTACAATTGAAATCCTCCTTTTCTCGACGCATCTCATAGTTTCCACTAAACGTGGTTAGGTTCGAGAAGATATATAATGAAAAAAGTTGAGATAAAGAAGAAGAAATGAAAACAGAGCTAAGGGTTAAGAGAAAACCTATTTTAATTAGATAGAAGAGAGAGAAAGAATAGTGAAAAATAAAGAGGAAGGTAAGAAAAGTAATATTTAGACAAAAATGCATTGCAAGTGAACCATGTGACTGCCATCGTGAAATTTAGTAAACAACCGGTCTCCTAATGCTAGACATTCGTTACTTACAAGATCGACTAGATTGTTACTAGGATAATAATGTATGTTTCATGTTTTCTAAGTTTTGGTGTTAATCTTTTGTTAGAGATTGTTATTTCAAAGTAGTAATAAAATGTTTTAAAGTACAAACCTGAATGTAAAGAAATTTTTAAACTTAAAGGGAATGTAAAAGACTTCAATTGGAAATAAATAACGTTGAATATAAAATTGGTGCTTCATACATACATTCTCAGCAAATCGTTTCTTGAACACTTGGTACTTTGAGTTATTTAGTTAAATTTGTACAACGAAGTGAACACACAAAATTCTAACATAAAACTTCTATATATTGTAATTATAAAGTAACTATAATGAACAATCTTCTTCTGAGAGATTGACACGTTCTTTTTTTCATGTGTTTAGCCTTTCGATGATTCCACGATCTCTTTTTCAAAGACCAAATAAGCGCTAAAATCAAGAATAGCCTTATTTGAATGTCATCGAACTCGCTCGAGGATCTTTAGATAATTTTCGACTTTTCACCTTGCATTACTTCCTGTATACTGTCGAAATGTCTCTTCTAACACTTCATTTTGAAATTATCTTTTATCATCCCAATATTCTGGAGCGTCAAAATTATAGCTAACAATGACATCATTACTTGAACAAAACCTAGCAAATGATGGCATAATACAATAAACATGTGGTTGGAATTGAACAATGTGATATTATTAGTTGCCAAAAGTAATTTTTGAACAAAACTTATCCCTAATTTACCGAAAAATTGTCCACAATATTTAATTTTGTTATATTAATGATCAACTTTCTAGCCTTACAATTTTGATTGAAGTAATTGAATCATCTTTTATTTCTTTTAATTCAATTAAAATAAAAAGAATTAACGAAGAGATAATTAATTCTATTTCATTCAAATGCACTGAAACACAAGCCCACATACATTGATTTGAGATCTCTAAACAACAAATTTCAGTATTAATTTCTAGCAACAACATATACAAATGAATATTGATAATGCTTTGTTAAGTTATAAGTCACCAACTTAATTTATTCATAGTTTTTCTTTTAAAGATTCACAATATGAAATAATATGAAATAAAGCTTTGAGTTCATGACTCATGAGTTGTTGCAACGAAATTCCGCTCAAAGGAATGCTCAATGGTGGAAGCTCAATGACAAAACTTTATAAACACTTTTCATTGTTGGTCGAAAACATGGATTGTGATTTAAGCATGCAAATGCAATTGCAGCAACACGAATTATGTCACGTCTAACTATGTCATTGTTTGGAAGTGAGAGACGCTGATCTATTACTTCACATAATTTGATATCTTCCATTGATGTTGATTTAAGTAATGCCAATATATCTCCAGGATGTCTTCCCACTGATGTTTCAAGTGCAACTACACCAAAACTATATACATCACACTTTTCATTCACAACCATAGTATAGGCAAGTTCTGCATTAATCAAATCGATATGGTCATATTAAAACATCTACAGAAAATATACTTAAAATATGGTTTAAAGAAACAATTTAGACAAAGTATTTAATAATATCTAATTCATTGTGAACCTGTTTTATGCATATTGCATATCATTATAAACTAAATTAAAAAAACTGCAAAGAAAAAAGTGCAATGTATAATTTACCTGGAGCAATATATCCAATAGTTCCAGCAACTATTGTTCGATTGGATGATTCATATTGAAGAAGTCGAGCTGTGCCAAAGTCAGCTATCCTTGGCTCCCATTCAGAGCTTAGCAAGATGTTTCCACTAGATATGTCTCTATGCACTATGGAAGTTGGACAATCATGATGGAGATATGACAAACCAAATGCGACTCCTTTCACAATGTTAACTCTTTTCTCCGTTGAACTCCATGGCGCCTACATCATCATACAAGATAGAGAACAAACTTCCTCTCTCCATGTACTCATAGATCAAAACATAATTCGTTTGTGCAAGCAGAAACCATAAAGCTTCACAATATGTCGATGTTTTATTTCTGATAAAATTCTCACTTCATTTCTAAAACTCTCATCAAAGGATGGAATCTCTGCTTCATATCCATGAAGTTTCTTTAAGGCAACAACTTTACCACATGGTAATTGTGCTTTGTAAACACTTCCATATGCTCCCGTTCCAATGCAATATCTTATGTCAAAGTCTTCAGTTGCCTTAATGATGTCATCGTATGCAATATATCTGTCATAATTCCATATACTAAAAAAATCGCCATTCTTTGTTGTGCTTGTGATTTCATGATTGGTTTTTATAGAACCCTGACGACGTTTCAAGCATATCAGAGTGAGAATGCTAGAGTTAGAGTAATGAAAATTGAAATACCTATGACAACAAAATGCCTTTCTTTATTCTTTGTCTTATGAGGTGACCCATGTAGGAATTGGTTAAAAGAAATGTTGATACATTCATCCTTGTTCCTCATATAAATGTTAGTACAATATGGAATGGGATCCTTGAAACAATTGTGGGAAATATCCACATAATGGGAACTACAGAGAGATTGGGGAATCATTCCAGTTAAATTGTTATTGTTGAGATAAAGTTGTTCAAAACTTCCAAACGAATATGGGACTTCTCCACTAATATAGTTGTAACTGAGGTCCATTGTGAGAGTTTCATAATACAATAATAGGAACATTGTGGAAGGAAGGGGGCCAAGGAGTAAATTGTGGGAAATGTTAAGTATTTCTATTTGAGAAAGATTTGTTAAGGAAACTGGAAAGGTCCCGCCGATAAAGTTTTTATTTAATTGTAACACTCGCAAGATGGATAATTGACCCAAGTTAGATGGCAGGAACCATTGATAAAATTGTTAGAGATGTCAAGGTGTTCTAATTGGGTTAGATTTGTAAGGAAAAGTGGAATGAAACCATGAAGCTTGTTGTTAGAGATATCAAGGTGTACTAATTGGGTTAGATTTGTAAGGAAAAGAGGCATGAAATCATGAAGGTTGTTGTTAGAGATGTCTAACTTTTGTAGTTGTGTGAGATTTTCAAGTGAAGGAATGGAACCTTGAATCTTGTTGTTGGATATGTCTAAGTGGTTTAATTGTCTAAGGTTTCCTAGTGAAAGTGGTAACTCACCTATAAGAGAGTTAAAGGACAAAACAAGAATAGTTAATTTTGTGAGATTTGCTAGTGAAGGAAACACATCTCCTTTGAATCTATTATGAGATAGATCTAATACTGTGAGATTTTTTAGGAACCCCAACTCATGAGGAATGAAACCTTGAATCATGTTGTAAGCGATGTCTAACTCTAGCAGTTGTGTGACATTTCCTAGTGAAGTAATGGAACCTTGAATCATGTTGTTAGAGATGTATAACGCTTGTAGTTGTGAGAGGTTTCCTAGTAAAGCAATAGAACCTTGAATATTGTTGAGAGATGTCTAATTGCTTTAGTTGTTTAAGCTTGCCTAGTGAAGGAGGTATCTCACCTTCAAGATTACTAGAAAACAAATTAAGATGATTGAGCTTTGTGAGATTTCCTAGTGAATGAGGTATCTCACCTTTAAAATAATTTGAGGACAAATCAAGATGAGTGAGCTTTGTGAGGTTTCCTAGTGAGGGAGGGATCTCACCTTCAAGATAATTAAAAGACAAATCAAGATAAATGAGCTTGGAGAGATGACTAATTTCTTTTGGAACTGCCCCTTTCAGTCCAATAAAACTTAAAAGTAAGAAATTCTAAATTGTGGAAAACAGATAGGTTGAGTGTTGAAAAACTAACATGATAAATGGTAGGATTTTTTATGTTGATTTTGTTTATGGTTCCATCCTTATTGCAAGATATATCGTACAATGACAACGCCTTGAGATATTAAATTGAGTATCAAGCGTCTTCCACCATCCAATATTCAATATGGCTTTCTTCCATTTGAAGTTGAGAAGGAACTGTGACAGATTGGATCCCAAGGATGAGGCCCCAAAAAGAAGAAAGGTCATCCACATTTTCAGACCATAGAAATTAAAAACTAAAGATTTTTTGAATTTCATTATTTTGAGATGTAATGATTTTGTGTGACTAGCATACTGGTATGCCACTCTTATACACATTGTCACCCACCAACTCGTTGGCATATTAACTACGTGTTTGAATGAATAATTGATAGTAACATTCCTAGAAGATGCAACTTTTCCACTTTTATAGCAATGTTTGAACCAGACATTTGACTATTTTGTTGCATCCACTTTGTGCAATTATTTGGTATGTGTGGCTCTAGAGATATTTTACCCTCAATCTATCTGTATTCATCGGCTTTATTATTGTGGATGTAAACTTTTCTTAAGTATTATTTGTTTGAATAATATTTGTTTTTATCTAAATCTCAATATTAAGGAAACTAATAATATTATTAGTTTTATTAACAATTTGTATGTAGTATAAATTTTCCAAGGTCTACTTATCAATCGGTGATCCTGAAAAAACTATTTTGTTTCTGATTTTTTTAGAGAGTACACACCATTGAATTGAATGTCAAATTGTGATCAACAGTACCTAATTCTAACCCTGTCTCCTAGGCATGTATCCTAGGCATGTAAAAAGCTCATTTAGAGATACAACATCACCCTGTAAGACAATTATTCTTCTCAACCACCAAAAGCTCTTATATCACGAAGAAGCCGATTCTACGTACCCAACTCATAACCCACAAGAACATTAAGCAAGAACTAGAGTAATCTGCCTAGTTGGAATCTTATATTGCATTAATTGAAATGACCAATACTTTTGAGGAGGACCAACACGTATTCAGTTGAAAGTGTAATTCCTACTTTATTTTTATAATCAACTCATCTTATTGTATTCACATAATTTTGCAACCTGTAAAGTGAATAAAATTTTCACAATTTATAAGTAGAGAGAAACTCAGAAATCTTAATATTTTCTTCTTTAATTTTCTTTCCTTTTCATTATTGTGTGGTGATAACAACCTTGTTCATCAAGATTGATAGAAATTTATCATAGGTTTTGTGGATTTCCAACATCCGTATCGTAATTCGTTGAGCGATCAAGGGAACAGAAGAAAATCAATGGCGATGAATTATGTAAATGAAAATTTTCATCAAATCTTTCCATTGTTAAAGGTTATATTTTGTTTTCAAGGTCATTGGGATCTTGTGAAATATGGATCAAAACTACTTGATGAATAAAAAGCTTCATAATCGGAAGCGGCGGAATACAGAGAATTGAAGAAGAAAAATTATAAAACTCTCTTTATAATTTAATGTGTCACTCGTATAATTTCGAAAAGGTTAGTGATGTAAAATTTATAAAATAAATCTGAAAAATTCAAGAAATCGCTTAGAGAAACTGAGAAAGTAAAAAGTTAACATAATGAAAAGTAGCATTTTTGTTTATTTTATATGTGCTTCCATCCCTATTGCAAGATATATCAAGCCAATGACAACGTGTTGTGATATTAAATTGTACATCAGACGTGTTCCACAATCCACTATTCAATATGGAGTTTGTTTCCATTTGAAGTTGAGATGATAGTGTAGCAGATTGTTTCCATTTTGAGATGTAATGAATTGTGGGTGAGTAGCATGCACTTTGGCCAATTTAGTACAGTTTGATATTTGATAATTCAATGAGCTACGTACATGTCACGGCATAAGATAAATCTAGTCATTAATATTTGTGGATATGAAAATTGATAGCAAGCTTTGAAGGTGACATTTGAAATTATTTCCATCTACTTTGTGGAATTATTTGGTATGTGGTCCTCAATATTGAAGGAGACATTTTCCTCAACCTATACTAAACAACTTTTGGATGAAATCATTCTTCTTAAGTTTTATTTCCGATCATTAATATGAAGAAAACTATACTATTATTAATTTTGCTTATCTTTTAATTAGAGGATGAATATATTAACTCATAGTATTTATCGTTAGTTTTTGTAATGGCAATATAAACTCTATTCAAAGTTGTTTTTTTTTGGTTTAAGTTTTTGGGGTTGGGTTTTGTGTTTTGGTTTATCCTCGTGACAGTTTGGTTTCACAACAAGAAAATTGATTTGTAGTGACAGAAAAAGTCTTTCGCTAAAAGTTCAAATTTCTTAGGTAAACACCGATTGATTTTAACCGACGGACAAAGTCTCCGTGCATTATACATGCCGACTTGCAATGGTCTTTTGACCATCTGTCAAAATCATTTAACCATAAATAAAATATTATATCTTTCCCACGGTTTTATCCGTAGGTAACACCTGAAAAATAGAATTAAATTTTTTCCTTGTGCTTATAGTTTTGCTGTCACTAAGAGTTTTTATTATTATTTAATTTTTTGATTTTATTTTGTAATCAATAAATTTATAGAATATTATTATAAAAATATCAACATTTATAGAATTATCTAATATATTAATCAATCCAAACCCACAATTTATATTTAAAGGAGTATTCGTGATCAAATGTAATTCCAGTCACTCACATGCAAAATGAAAATTAAAAATGAAGTTACCCAACCCTATATTTTAAAGAACACTATTTAACAATTATAGCCACTTAAAACCCAATCATAATCCTGATCCGGATCCTGAGACTTATTGAATCCCAAAAACTATAATAAGACTATCATAGCCACACAAGCATGCATGCAGAGGATAAGCAAATGAAACATTGAAGTAATGTTGTTTTGTGCTTTGAACTTACCAAAAGTAAGGGCTTCCTTCCAACTTTATCTATTATGGTTGCTCCAACACTTGTTATTATAATCTGCGAAATTAATAAACATGAATGTGTTAGTTTAGGAGAACTTGTTTGCAAAACAGCTACATATTGGTGAGGTCTGTGAATTACAGCTTGCCAAAAGTCCACATACGTCATCAACATCGCATTCTGTTTCGTGACTATTCCATGTTATTTTCCAGTCTTTCTTCTCTTCAACATTTCCTTTTGAAATCGGGTTATAGATTACAAGAGCAAATGTATTTGTTGATGTTTTAAAGAAGGAAAAGTTTCCTTCTCCAATATATGTACCACCGAGATAATAAGGTTTATATATGGAAGCCCTGTAAAAAGAACATACCATTCCACTAACCGATGTGTCAATAAACTATAGTTTCATTCTTTAAGTCATCTTTGACAACTCTGAAGCCAATTGCTTCTCAAGTATCTCATCCTTAGGCTTCCAGTCATCATGTTTCCTAATCCATGACTTGTAACCGAATATTGCTACAACCACTAGTACAAAAAGGACAATATACTTTTAAAATTTACACCCGATATACTAAAATCGGGTGTAACAAAGAAACGATGCGGCAATTTTATAAATAAAGTGTCATTTTAATTGTTAACATGTTATAAATTACACATATTTATTAAAAATAGGGTGTAAATTAAAAATATTATTAAAATCGGATCTCAATTACTCCCATTAAATTTTAAATGGGTGTAAATTTAAATGAATTAATTAAAATTATTTAATTTTTTAACTCAAAATATTAATCTAAATATATTTACAAACCAACTTAATAATTAATTAAATTATTTATTTTATTAATTTTTAATTTAATTTATTTTTAGTTATTTATTGATTAATAATTATCTTAATTGATCAAATAAATAAGGATGAATTTTTTTTTTACTATTTCATTCCATATTAATAAATCAACTTAATAATTATTTATCAGTAGTTAATTTATTAATTATTCACTCTAAAAAAACTAATCTAAACTAAACCATAGTAAAAAAAACAAAATTAAGTTAAATCAATTCAATATATTTTATTATTTTTCTCAATATATAATGATAATATTAAATCTGATAATAGAAAAAGATAAATTTTGGTGAAAAATTTCTCAGTAAACTAAAACCTAAAGAGCGTTCCCAAAGCATTCAGGAAGTCTTCAACCAAAATACGATTTCTTTGGTTTCTAAAAAGGATTCTAGAAGCATTCATCCAAAATAAATTTGAACGCTACAAGTGATTTTTCATAAACAGTTGTAATGATTTTCAATCTTTCATTATCTTTTTCTATCCTAAACTTATCTGTTTTACTTCTTACTTCTGATTTTATTGATTTAGAATAGTTGGGGAAGAAAGGAAGCAAAACCTTCACCAAACGCGGGATTAGATTCATCATTTTTACATCTAGCTTTTTCTTTTTCTTTGATTTAATTTCATGTATCTCACACACACAGAACCTTTAATGAAAGGTTTCATTGAGTTCACCCATTTAGCATTGAACTATAAGGTTTGGTATGTTTTTTAGGTCTGAAATTTGAATGAATAACTATTCCTATGCTGTTTCACAAAAGAAACAATACAATTATGGTGCAGCGGCAGAAGCATCTTTTCCCAATTCTTCGTAGCATTCATAAGGGAGTGGAGCATGCCAATCACTCGCCAAAAACCTTATAGTTTCGCTTTGGTTATTCTCTTACACAAGGTTAAAAAAGCTTTTATTGCCATTTTAAGATTTTTTTGTTTTCTAGTCAGGAGTTACTCAAGTTTGCAAGAGTTTAATTGGAAAAGCATCTGCTTGGTATTGTAGATCAGTTACCGACAATGGTCAACAAGTTTCCAAAGTATCACAAAGCCTTTTATAAGTGTTTTCAATATCAGGTAAAATTGTTTCAAATTTCAATTGCACCATCATCATCATTGATGTATTGGTTTGGTTAAAGTGTTGTGAAATAGTGTCTATAGAGTAGCAAGTTTGAAGGTGATTTCGCTGGTCGCCACTGGATTTTGGATCCGATAGATGGTACCATTTTGGCTGTTTAACGTATGTTTAGCAGTTAGTTAGTGCTTCATTGGCTGTTTAAAGCTTCTTTCAATCCAGAAGGCGTGTACTTACTTTTCTCATTACTCTTTCAACCTTTTAATGAATTCGATGATGATGATGATAACACTTCGTAACATAATCAAAGTTGTGCATAAAATTAAAATTACTGGTCTCTGTTTAATAACTGACCATTGCTTTTTCAAATGACATATTTTCAAATTACATATACATGTATACTTAATACTATTGTTAGTAATATAAACATGATTAATTGATAATATTTCTAAATAGAATTCTTACATTGAAATCAATTGCAATGTATTATAGTCTAATTTTTTTACACATATATCTAATAAAATTAAATGCCACCATGAGGTCGCTTTGTTAGAGGCCACTTCATGAATCATCCAGCTATACAATTATTTATGTATTTGAAATATGATGGGGTGCATTTGTAAAACTATTTTAATGAATATGTACATGAAATTTCAGGGAATTTAGATAAATCATTTTTAATGTCGAGTTTTCATGTAATGGACCGTTTGTTCAAATCTTGCTTGTATGCATATATGCATTACATGGTAATGTCAAGCTATTTTTGTGAGTTCTATTTCTATTTTCTCATGTTTTTTCCCCGTGAAACGTAGTGTTTTTAGGTTGAAGTAGTCTCCTTTGTGTTTTAAGTTTATAGCTGAATGCAGGGGTGAATGCATTGGTTACTGTTTAAGAATGGCAAGTGGAGTTGTATCCAAGTTTATGAAACACAAGTGAATTAATTGTATGCATGTACGTACAGAGTTGGTGATGGATTGTTGTGTAATAACTCATGAGCATAGTTCCTAACCGTACAGTACTGATAAATTTTCATACACTTGTTACTATCTATCATAAACCAAAACCACCTATGCCTGTCTAATATGGAAGGAATTAGGCGACACAAACATGGGGAATGTTTCCGAATAATAATCACAAAGAAAAGATGAAAAAACAAGAAAACCTATTGAATTGGAATTCTGGAAGTTCTTGATTCTGGTTAAGGAGTAGAAGTGAGGGATGTATTGAGTAAAAGTCCCTAATGTTATTATTTTGTTATTATTATTATAGAATAATAAAAGAAAAGGAGAAAAGGAATTGGAAAAGTGAGAAGAATAGAATGTATGTGAGAAGAGAAGAGGCAAAGAGGAGGAGGAAGAATCCAAAGCTCAAGGATTCAAACGATTGACCAAGGTAAGGGTGACTTTCTAGTTATTATGCCTTATAGATTTTGGGAATGATACGATTGATTGAGTAGATTAGGAATCCTAATTTGGGATTTTAGTGATCAAACTGCTGACCGTAATTGAGACCGCCTAAAGTTGACAATCTTCCGAGCAAGTTGGTGAGGAAGGGTGTGTACTGTAAGGCACCGATGCTAAAGTAAGCAAATGATTGATGAAATAGTTTGAGGTGTATGAGTGATTAGAGTGTAAGAAAAGATACCTTGCCCTCAAGATACGAGGGTTTATATAATACCATAGGAAGATTCTTATTAGTCCCCGAGTATGGGCGAAATATCCGGATCCTCAAATATAGCTATTCGATCCGACCAGCAAAATCGGGGTCACGACCACTACTAGCCTGTGTCGAGGAATCATCTCAAGGGCATATGGCCCATCGAGGCGTGGTTTGCCCGACGCATGATGTCGCTTGTTATGACGGAGATACCCGGGAGCATCGTGGTGGTTATGTGAGGTCGAATTGGTCGAGTATCACGAGGATAGATCGGAGGCTGGGGCGATCGAGCTATCTAGAATAAGAGCCCCCAAGTCGCTATTTCTCGTAAACGTGACGACTTGAAATCAAGGGAGACTTGAAGCTATGATGCTCCGAGGAAACAAAGGGATGCCGAGGAAGCGAAGAGGTTAGAATTGATATCATTTTGCTTACGTGGCTTCAAGTAAGTGACGTGACGGTTGGTAGACCTAGGGTCTACGGTTTGATGATTACTTCCTAGGGATCCACCTAGGCCCGTAATCCAACCGTTCGCCAAGGGCCTATAAGTATTGAAGATCCACACTTTTCAACACTTTTCGCTTATCTCACAAGTGCTCTGTTTGCTTCTGCTATTCGACTTAGTAATTATCAATCCGAGGGAAAACCCTACTACGGTCGACATCATCTTCAGTTTGTTGGATCATCTTATTTATCCAAATTTCTCGCCTTCTCCGCTTACAAACGGTATGTTTCGGTTATTCAGACTAATTTCAATTATTTCGAATCATGCATGGGAATATCGTTAGGTTTTTCATAGTGTTTTTGGTGTCAAACAAGAGTCTCTCCTTTAAGCATTGTTTTGCGCCGGTGTGCCATGAATTTTGGTGATCTAGGTCGGAGTGTTCTTCGCCTTAGAGAGAGATTTTGTCGGGATGTGATCCTTGTTCAATGAAGCCCTTTCGCTGATAAGTGGTGGAAGGGTGGTTCTCGACGCTGATGTCGATCTCACCTGCTCCTCCTACTTTCAAAGCACATGAGTGACAATCAAGGTGCTCGTAGGGCTCCCGCGAGCTCGGGGAGTCCTCCGGGTTTACCACCATCGAGTTTTGATCAAGAACCGAGTTTTGATCGATCTCCTGCTTCCGACCCAACAAAGGACGGTCAGCTCGACGTAGCCCCATGGTTCGCGGTCGAACTGCTGAAACCTTGTAGGTCCGAGCCAAGATAGAGTCGTGGGTCTGCTCACTGTAAGGTCTTGAACAATTGGGTATACATTATATTCGCCGAACTTCCTTGATTGACAAGTATGCGCTCACGCCGAATTGGCCATCCGGCGTATCGTTAGGGATGTTGGAATTAGGGCGCCTGTGTAGCTCTTCTTTGTAGAACGCGAGGGTTGATTGACCTTGGTTTTTATCCGTGGTGGCGCTTAGGTCGGAGCTCGCTTGTACGAGGTCGTCGAATCTTCCTTTGATTGATCCAATTGTATTCTTGGTAAAGCCCCACTGAATGATAGCCGTTGGAAGGATTCCCAACGGCCATGGGCGGAAAAATAGGTTCGAGGATGTTTGTTCGGGAAGATAAAGTCTTCAGCCCTGGATACACTCAAGGCTACGGCATGAAGGAGTTTCTCGGTTTTCTTCTTCGACCTTGTGGAGGAAGGAGCCTCATCCTTTTTCTTTTATATTATTTAAGGTGCCCGCCTTGATCAAGATCTCGATCTCATCCTTGAGATGGATGCGCCTTCACGCGTCGTGACTGTGGAATCGATAATATTTGCTTTTGTCCATGCCCGGCTCGCGGTGAGGATGCACCGAGGTGGTTGGGGAGTGTAGTCACTAAATCGACCAACGGGTCCCTTGTCGCTCTAGTGTAGCGAGGTTTATCCTCTCGCCACGCCTCCTCCTCGACGGATGTCGGGATCTTCGCCTTGGAACTGGCGCCGATGTCGGGTATCCCGAGCGAGTTTGTAGCTTCTTTCTCCTCATATTGATATAGGCCCGGGCTTTCAGGAGGAAAGCACCCAAGGCGAGAGGGGTCTCGATGCCTACGGCCTTTGCAAAATCACTGCGAGGGCGTAGGCCTCTTTGAGCAGATATTTTTCATGTCGTCCGTGGTTGAAACTTGGACGGCCTCTTTATTGAATCTTTCGATGTAGGCTCGTAGGGATTCGTCTCCCCTAGATGATGGCTTCCGTGGACGCCCGACTTGGGATACCTCCGAGGTCAGGAAATTTCTTGAAAACAGCTTTCCTAGATGTTTCCGTGAGGTGATGGTCCTTCCTGTGCTTTTGTACCATGCCATGGCCTTTTCGTAATGTGGGGAAAAGGCGACATTTAATGGCCCTAAGAACTCCCCATAGTCAGTAGCATCTATGTTTTCGATATGCTCGCTGTGGTCCGTGGTACCGCCGCATCGCAGACGAGGGGTTTTTCCACCAAGGAACGGGATATCCATGATGGCCCAAGATAACGGTCCATGGTGCTCATCGCTGTCGCCGTCCGTGAGATGGATCTTCTTTGATCTTGAGATGAAGAGCGATCGCGCGATGATGCTCGCTTTTGTCCTCTTATGTGCCTGAATTCAGATTCGCTGAGGGGAACGGCCCCTCTTATGCTGACGATCGGAGCGATCCTCCCTTTGGGCTGTCTTCCTGGTGACGGGCTTCTGGGGGCAAAAGCCCCGAATCTCTGAGGTGGAGATGAAGGGCGGTGTCTTTCCAGAGCCTCTATGCGCTGGTGCTGCTGAAGGAGGAGATTGTTAGTCTGATTGAGGGCTGATAGGATTGCAGCCAAGGACTAATTTGTGTTGATGGGTGGCAGCATTATTGGTTGAAACCCGACGGATCGTAAAATGGATTCTTGAATCGGGTCGCTCAAGAAGTCTTGGCCGTGCCGTTGCCAACATCCGGGGATGCGCTCGCCATCGCTGGTATCCTCGAGAGAGGAAAAGATCCGCTTTCTTGATGATGAAATGATGTTGGAAGAGAATGGTCGTTGGACTCGGCCATCTTATGAGGTCGAAGGTTATCTTTGATCTTCGTAGATATTATTGAAGATGGGGAAGAAAGATTCCCACAGACGACGCCACTGATCGCAACTGTTGACCAAAATTGGAGACCGCCGAGCAGTTGACAATCTTCCGAGCAAGTTGGTGAGGAATGGGTGGTGTACCTGCAAGGCACTCCGATGCTAAAGTAAGCAAATGATTGATGAAATAGTTTGAGGTGTATGAGTGATTAGAGTGTAAGAAAAAAGATACCTTGCCCTCGAAGATATGAGGGTTTATATAATACCATAGGAAGATTCTTATTGGTCCCTGAGTATGGGCCGAAAAATCTGGATCCTCAAACGTAGCTATTCGATCTGACCAGTTCAAAACCGGGGGTCACGACCACTACTAGCCGTTGTGTCGAGGAATCATCTCAAGGCGGGCATATGGCCCATCGAGGGCAAGGTTTGCTCGATCGCATGCATGTGCTTGTTAGACGAGACACCGGGAGCATCATGGTGGTTATGTGAGGTCAAATTGGTCGTAGTATCACGAGGATAGATCAGAGGCTTGGGGGCGATCGAGCTATCCAGAACATTTAGGTTTATAAATTTTGATGTTTTGATGCAACTTGATGTTATAGGGTTATTGTATGATGTTGTGGTGTGTTATAATTGCATTGAAATCATGTATCGAAACTCGTTTTGGGGTTGTTTTGTGTTGGATTCGTAATGGTATGAATTGGTGGAATTGGGATAGTAAGAATGCAGTCAAAATTAAGTTTTTTTGCTACAAACGTCGCAGGAACCGGTTACCCTCTGGGACTAACTGGGTTCCTTATAATAATCCCAACAAAGTGATTTTCTGTGTCGTGGGAACCGGTTACTCCCTGGGAGGAACCGGGTTCCTAGTATATTTTCCAAAAAAACAATTTTTATAAAACGTGGGAACCGGTTACCCTCTGGGGAAACGGGTTCCCCATACAATTACCAGAACGTGTTTTTCACTATGATAGTGGGAACTAGTTACTCCCTTGGAGGAACCATTTACCATTGTTACTTTTTGAAAAATATTAAACTTTAAAAATTCATAACTTTTAAACCGTAAGTCCTTTTTAATCGTCATTTTGGACGTTATTCCTTAAATTAAATGTTCTATTTTATGAAATAAGGAAAATAATATTTTTTTTATTTTATTTTGGAAGTATTGGTTTTCCGACTTTGTGGTTATTCGTACCTTGTGTACTTGGTGGATAGGAAACAGTATGTTGTTGTGCTGATGTATTATGTGCATATTGATGGTTGTACGCGTTGTGTTGGTGATGACATTACTGATTGATGGGTAATTGCTTGCATGTTTATGCTATTGGTGATGTTCATGATAGTTGATTGATATCATGTTTTGGTGGATAATGTTGCATGCTTGTTGATTTGCATGCATATACATTTGGTGGTAGCTAATTTCCATTGTGTGGAATTAGTGAGTTGGCCAATAAACGTTGCCGAGTTGGAATGGGTGGTGAGGCGATTTGTGTCCGAGTATGATTGAAACAGATGTTGATATTGGGTCCTAATGGAACAAGATGGTGAATTTAGTTCACTTTGGTACCACATGCATGAGTCTTGCATTGCATTTTGTATGGATTATAACATGATAGGATGGTTTCCAGTGTTATAACCTGGTTGTTGTGTGTCATGTATATTTATGATTTGTGTTGTTGAATGGACGAATAAATATGATTATGCTGAATAAGGTGGAATAATAGCTTATTAAATTCTATTGTTTTATGAATTTATAATGCCTTTTAATTATGATGTAGTCTCACCCTTACTTTGATAATTTCAAATTGAAGCTTTAGCGGCTTAGGAATTGGTGTGGATGGCTTGTAGAGCTATGCATTTTTATTTTATCGTGTGTCGGTGTCATGCTCTGATTGTAACACCAGGGAACGCTTGTCTAGAGTTATTATTAAACTCGGTTTTATTTGATGTTTTAGTTGGATAATTGTTTTGGTGATTCAAGGCATTGACCTTTGATGATTTTATTTGGGATTTGAAATTATCCAAGTTTGAAGTTATTCTACTGTGTTAAACATGTGTATTTGATAATTAATTGAATTTTGTTTCCTCAGTAATGCATGACATATGGATGGAATTTTAGTTTTAATTAATTGTGACATTGTCCTTTAGTACATGTTAACTCTGAATCGTTTATTATTCACGAGGAAATTAGAATGATGCTACAATGGTATCGAGCATAGTCTGACGTCAGACCAAAGGTCTTAGTGTCATTATCCCTTTGTATGCGATTAGTGCAAGGTAACACCACGATACTTGTGTTCTCATGATGATTGTTTGTGGATTCTTAGAACAATGGTGGAAGAGGTAACTAAGAGATGACGCAATTGCCGAGCCTTTGGGGATGCTTGCTAGTATGCTTGAGGAAATCAACAAGGAGTTGTTATTGGTGCCGACAGCCGGAAACCGGAACAATCCTCCGTTGTTCAAAGGCACATGTGACCCGGATGACGCCGTAGTGGTGAAGGAGATTGAGAGGATATGAAAAGGTATGGTACTTATATGTCGCGTAAGAAGTTGACGATCGTGGGTGCTACAAGAACCGAGATGGAGCAAGATGGTAATCGGTCGATTCCGTGTTCGTAAGGGATTTTGAGAAGGTATTTTCCTGAAGACATTCAGAGAAAGAAAGAGATCGAATTTTTGGAGCTCAAGCAGGGTAATATGACTGTAAGTGAGTATGCTTCTAAGTTTATCGAAATGGCTAAGTATTATGCTCACTATAACAATGATGAGGATGGAGAATTCTAAGTGTATCAAGTTTGAAAACGGTCTCCGAATGAGATTAAGCAAGGTATCGTATCCGTATCGTCAGATTCGCAGTGTTTTGAAATCATCAAAGTAAGGGTGAGACTTCATCATAATTAAGATGCATTATAAATACATCAAAACAACTGAACTTCACAAGTTATTAGTCCACCCTATTTAGCATAATCGATTTATTTCACAATCCAAATCATAACACACATCATACACAACAAGATTATAACACGGAAACCATTCTAACATGTTATAATCCATACAAAATGCGATGCAAGATCTACGATAGGAACTAAATTCACATGTCCGCTCCAACTTGGACACAACATTAACATCTATTTCAAATCTGACACAACATTAACATCTATTCCATTCTAACTCTGACATAGATAAAACCTCACCGCCCATTCCAACTCGGCAACAAATATTGGTCAACTCACTAATTCCACACAATGGGAATTAGCTACCACCAAATGTATATGCATGCACATCAACAGCATGCAACATTCAACAATACATGATATATACAACAATCATGAACATTACCAATAACATAAACATACAAGCAATTAATCATCAAACAGTAATGACATCATCAACACCAACACATAATAACCATCAACAACATACTCAAGATTCAACATGTACCCAATACGACATTACAACATCAAACTAATCCCATATGCCAAGTATACTAGGTATAAACAACCACAACAATGGAAAACTAACACTTCCCCATTTAAAACTAACTAATTATTATTTTTCTCATTTTCATAAAATAGATTATTTAATTTAGAGAATACAGTCCAAAACGGCGATTAAAACGGACTTACGGTTTGAAAGATATGAATTTTCAAAGTTTCAGATTTTTCAAAATGTTACAGTGGTAACCGGTTTCTCCCAGGGAGAACCCAGTCTGGAAGAAACCGGTTCCCACACTATGTGAAAACACACTCTCTGGATTTTGTACTGGGAACCCGGTTCCTCCCCAGAGTAACCGGTTCCTACATAAAAATCAATTTTCTTTGAAGAATTTTACACTGGGAACCCGGTTCCTCCCCAGGAGTAACCGGTTCCTCCCCAGGAGATACCGGTTCCTCAAACACACAATTTTCCCCTCTCTGGAAATTATACCAGCAACCTGGTTGCTCCAACACAGAAACCGGTTCCTACGACCTACAATAGCAGAAAACACAGTTTCTTGACAGCATGTTAATTCCAACTCAATTCCAATCATCCATGTACGAACCACAACATCAAATAACACTAGAATCATCCAATAAACATCAACATAATTCCAAATAACAGAATTCAACCGTTCCTAACAATCTTATAATATACGATTGGTTCAATTCCATGCAATTAGAAAATATTGGGGACAATTTCCATAACCCTAGAAAATCCTAAATTGAGATTCCTAACTACTCAATCCATTCTATTGATCCCAAAATCTATAAGGCATAGCAATTAGGAGAAATCACCCTTACCTTAGCAATTTTGAATTGTGGAACTTTGGTTCTTCTCTTCCTTCTACCTCTTCTCACTTTCACGTAGAACTATTTTTCCCAAATGGTTCTCTATTCTCTTCTTTTTCCTTATTATTCTATAACAATAATAATAATAAAATAAGGTTAGAGTCTTTTACTCGTCACACCCCCTCCTTTATTTTAATTAATTCCAAAAATACCAATAATTAAATTTCTAATTAAATAAATAATTAAAAATTCAAATTATTTAATAATCAAAATATTGGGGTGTTACAAACCGTATGACAGGAATAACCAGAAGTCCGGTGGGTGAAGAAGGCCTGGTGGGGGAGATTCTAATTCTCCTATTAGGTTCTATAAATGTGGTGAGTTTGGGCATCAAGCTCAGGAATGCAAGAGTACTGAGAAAAAGTGTTATAATTGTGGGAAGCCTGGGCATGTGGCTAGTGAATGTAGAGCAAGGAAAGTGACTTGTTACAACTGTGGAGAAGAGGGTTATACTCGTCATAAAGGCTAAGTCAAGAAGGAGTAGTCCGGAAAGTGTTCATATGAATGGGCAAGAGACTAAGCCTGATGATTGACTGATTAAAGGTATGTGTTTTATTAATGGCACACATTTGATTGTGATTATTGATACTGGAGCGACTCGTTCTTTCATTGCTTTGGATTGTGCTAAAGGATTGAATTTGGAAATATCTGATATGAAGGGATGTATGGTTATTTACACTTCTGCATCGGGTTGAGTGACTACTTCATTTGTGTGTAGGAACTGTCCTATTATAATTTTTCGTAGAGGATTTGGTATGGATTTAGTATGCCTACCGTTAGAACAACTTGACATTATCCTTGGAATGAACTGGTTGAAATTCAACCACGTTCAAATCAACTATTTTGCAAAGCCAGTTAGCTTTCCTGAAGTTGTTAGTGTCGAAGATTTGACTATGTCCGTTAAGCAGATGAATGTAGCTGTTAATGACGGTGCGACAGTGTTTATGTTGTGTTCTTTGATGGAAGTGAAGAGGAAGGCTAAGAGTAATGAGTTACCCGTTATGAATGAATTTCCAGAAGTTTTTCTGGAAGATGTTAGTGAGTTTCCACCTGAGAGAGAAGTGGAATTTGATATAGATTTGATTCCTAGAACTAGCTAGGTGATGTTGGAGATTTATCGCATTTCGGCATCCTAATTGGCAGAACTGAGGAAGCAATTGGAAGAGTTACTTTAGAAGAAGTTTATTCATCCGAGTGTTTCACGTGGGGTGCCTCGTGTTGTTGGTTAAAAGGAGAAGGTTCGATGAGATCGTGTGTTGATTACAAGTCGTTGAATAAAGTTATGATCAAGAATCGGTATCCTTTGTCGAGGATTGATGATTTGATGGATCAACCGTTAGACCTTGTGTATTCAGAAGATTGATATGAGATTTGATATCATGATTCGTAAAAGCGGAAGATATTCGTAAGACCGCTCGAATGAGGTATGGACATTACGAGTATTTTGTTATGCCGTTTAGAGTTACTAATGCACCTGGTGTTTTCATGGAGTATATGAACAAGATATTTCATCCGTATCTTGATAAGTTCGTGGTGGCTTTTATTGATGACATTATGTTCTACCAAGAAGCGATGAGGAGCATGCGTAACATCTCAAGATTGGTTGGAGTTGTTGAAGGACAAGAAGCTTTATGCAAAGTTGTCTAAGTGTGAATTCTGGTTGAGTGAAGTAAGTTTTCTTGGTCATGTGATTTCCAAGAATGGCATTGTTGTTGACCCTACGAAGGTAGAAGCGGTATCTCAGTGGGAGGTTCCGAAGAATGCTTCTGAAATCCGTAGTTTTCTTGGTCTTGCAGGTTACTATAGAAAGTTCATTAAGGGATTTTCGAAGTTGTCATAGTTGTTGACTAAGTTGACGAGGAAAGGACAAGTGTTTGTATGGGATTCTGAATGCGAGAAAGGTTTCCAAGAGTTTAAGAGGAGATTAACTAGTGCTCCGATCATGATATTTCCAATCCGCGAATATTTTATTGTGTACTATGAAGCTTCACTGATGGGTTTAGGTGGTGTTTTGATGCAGAATAAGCAAGTAGTAGTTTATGCTTCAAGACAATTGAAGATTCATGAGAGGAATTATCTGACTCATGATTTGGAGTTGGCGGCTGTAGTATTTGTTTTGAAATTGTGGAGGCATTCTTTGAATGGTTCTCGACTCGAGGTATTCAAAGAATCATAAGAGTTTGAAATACCTCTCGATCGACAGAGCTAAATGTGAGGCGAGAAAGTGGTTAGAATTCCGAAGGATTATGATTTTGGTTTGAATTACCATCTCGGTAAGGCAAACGTGGTTGCAGTGCGCTGAGAGGAAGTCATTGCATATGTCTATGTTGATGTGGTGAATTGGATTTAGTTACAATTTAGAGACTTGAGTCTAGTATCCGAGAACACCCTAATAATGTTAAGTTGGGTATGTTGAAGTTGACTAGTGGCATTTTTGATGAGATTCGAATCATGTAAATCTAATGTTGGTTTAGTGGATAGATTGACATTGATCAACCAAGGTCAAGGAGGTGAATTCGAATTGACGGAATGGTGTTATGACATTTGGTGATAGATTTTCTATTCGAATATTGCTAAACTTAAGAAGAGTATTTTGAGGAAGGACATCGTAGTGGATCGAGTATTCATCTTGGTGCTACTAAGGTGTATCATGATCCAAGAAGTTGTTTTGGTGGCCGGAATGAAGAAGGAAATCTTGAGTTTGTTTATGCTTTTTCCGCCGGTTGAAGGTCGAACGTAAACCATCGGATTGATGGAACCATTGTTTTTTCAGATTGGAAATGGATGGCATTTCTATGGACTTTTTGTCTGGTCTACCAAGGACAACTATGAATTGTGATGCTATTTGGGTTATTATGGACCGGTTGACGAAGTCTGCTCATTTTATAATTAGTGTTTTAAGTTGGCATTAATTTTGGTAAACTAGGCTTTAGCAATGTCATGATAAATGTCATGACATTTAGAGATTGAAGATAAATCCTACCTGCTAAGGATGTTAAAGGACACTCGTAACTCGTTAAAGTCAGCCGGAAATCGCGAAAATAGTCCGATGTCATAACATCCGATGTCATAACAGTATGTTGTGACATTCAAGGTGACATTCTGCTCGTAATCTATTTTCCGAGACTTTTCGTGATGTTTGTTGAGTCGCTATTTTATGTTTTTCTCATATTAGAAAGCACGTGGCTGCTAGGTTAATCTTAATTAAACCTAAATTGGTTGTTGAAAAGACCATGTTTTTAGGATTAAATTAAGTGAACCCTAGCTATCTTTATGGAAGCCCAAACCAAGTTTCAGGATCGCTTCTATAAAAGGATTTCAACCCTTACAACCGTCGCCCCGAGTTTTATTGAAGATATAGGTGTTGTTATTTGTGTAATCGTTAGGATTAGTAACATTGGTATTTGTAATTTAGTATCTTTGTGAGCCAAGCAACTATCAATTGATAAGTGCATTGGACTAGGATTTGTTTGTAAGGGTAGTTTATCACCAAAGCTTTAAAGCACGAGTGTTTGTCTCTTGATTGAAAGCTTTTAGATCAAGATAGTTTATTGAAGTGTGTCTTCACAATTCAATTATTCAATAGGTTGATCTCATCACCGTGATCGAGGGGAGTGAGTAGGTACTCGATCTAAGTAGGACTTAGGTTGAAGTTGCATTGGGTAGGTTTTAAGTGAAGGAGATAAACCGTTGGTTTATTCCCAATTAATTCTACTAATAGTGAATTTCCTCCCGGCTTGGTAGCCCCGATGTAGGTGTAGTTAGACATCGAACCGGGTAAACAACTTATTGTGTTCTTTATCGTTGTTTACATTTATTGTGTGAATTATTAACAGAGTGTCGATAGTGTGTCATAACATTCTCTGGACATCACGATCCGCCGCCAGAATTTCAATTGGCATCGAGCGTGCACCCCGCCGTTATTTCGGGTGAGATCTAGGGATAATAGTTTCCGCGAATGGATAAAGAAGGAGGATTTGGAGGAAGACCACCTATTCGGATGGGTCTAATTATGATTACCGGAAGCCTCGATGCCTTCTTAAGATCAGGGACATTAAAGCTGAGAGTCACGACAAAGGATGGAAACATCCCACCAAGCTTGAGAAAGATGGAACCACTGCCTTGAAACCCGAGGAAGAATGGAGCAAAGAGGAAGAGGAGCTAGCTCTAGGGAACTCTAAAGCATTGAATGCCCTATTCAATGGCATTGATGTAAATATCTTCGACCGGTTCATCAATGTGAGTGGCCAAGGATGTTTGGGACACTCTAACTACTCATGAGGGACATCCAAGGTGAAGATGTCAAGACTTCAGATGCTCACTACCAAATTTGAGAATTTGAAGATGAAGGAAGATGAGACTATTCATGAATTTCACATGAATATTTTGAAATTGCCAATGCCTCAGAGCACTTGGTGAAAAGATGTCAAGAGAAGTCGGTGAGAAAGATTCTCGATCCTTGCCTCAAGAGATTTGCAATGAAAGTCACCGCAATAGAGGAGGCTCAAGACATCAGACCTTGAAGGTCAAGAACTTATTGGATCCCTTATGACTTTTGAGATGGGAATCAAGAAACTGTTGACAAGAAAAACAAGAGCATAGCACTTGTATCCAATAATCAAGAGGATGCAAGGTGGAAGATGAAGAGAAGATATCCAAGCTATAGCTATGCTTGAAAGATGCTCAACAAACCGATCAGAGGATCGATCCAAAGTCAAGGTCAAATGTCAAGGACATTCCATCTCGACATTAGCGTATCTTATGACTTCAGCAGAAGATCCAAGTCGAAAAAGGAAGTCAAAGAAATCCAATGTCATGAATGTGAAGGATTTGGACATATTAGAGTCAATGTCCCACCTTTCTAAAGAAACAAAAGAAAGGAATGGTTGTCACTTGTCCGATGGTGATTCGTGAAGTGAATCGAGGAAGAAGGTGCCAAACTTGTCAACGCCTCTCTCCGAGTGTACAATCGATATGGATTCTAGTGATGAGGAAGTGACATTTGAAGAGCTTACGAAACCTAAGTGAAGTCGTGTATAAAAATGGTGAAGTATGTCAAGAAATGAGGAGCGTAAAAACCGATTGAGAAGTTGAAAGCTGAGAATGTGAAGCTGGAGGCTGAGAAGAAGGAGAACACAGCCACTATAAATCACCTAAATAGTGATATTGTAATGTTGAACTCCAAACTTGATCAGATGTCTAAATCTGTCAAAATGTTGACATTTGGTACTGATAAGTTGGAAGAAATTCTTCAGCTTGGACAAACTGCAGGAAATAAGCATGGTCTAGGATATGTGGCTGAAAAGAAACCTGTTGGTGACATCAAGAAGAAGAGACATAGGAAAACAATGTCAAACCAGGTGTCACAACCCAAAACAGGAAATGTGTCTGGCTTAGGGTATGTGGCTGCAAAGAGATTTGCTAATAACCAGGAATGGAACAAACCTGGGAAGTCAATGGCAAAGAAGATGCCATACCACAAATCAGGGAATAGGTCTGCCTCAGGGTATGTGGAGACTAAGAAGTTTGTCAATAACAAAAGGAAGAACAAACCTAATAAACCAATGTCAAAGCAGATGTCACAACATTGGGTGCAACATCAAAATCATAGAAACATGAACAAAAAGTTTCAAAGATGGAGGTGTCATTATTGTGGAAGGTTTGGTCACATAAAATCTTCTTGCTACAGGCTACATGGATATCCTAATCAAGGGTCTTATGTGAAGCCTAAAGCCAAGTGGTATCATACTCTCAACAAGGAAGAAGAAGATCTGTTCGTAGCTAACACTCTTAGTGTGTCTACCAAGAAAGATTGGTACTTTGATGCTGGTTGTTCCAAGCACATGACCGGAGACAGAATCTTCTCATTGATGTTAAGCATCATTCTACTAGCTTTGTTACTTTGGAGGTGGAGCTAAAGGAGAAATCAAAGGTGTTGGAAACTCAAACCGCCAGAGTTCCAAACCTAAATGGAGTGTCGCTAGTAAAAGGTCCGAATGCAAATCTCATTAGCATAAGTCACCATGTGATATGGGATTCACAACAACTTCACTAAGGTTGAATGTCTTGTAATCAACGATGAACAGTAGTGATTATGAGAGGAGCCGATCAAAGGACAACGCTACATGTGGGAATCTAAGAAAACCACTGTCTCTATGAGTTCTACGCATACAGTGAAGAGAAAATAAAGTTGTGGCGCGAGTATCGGTCATCCACATCTCAAAGGAATGAGAAGGATAAGTTCCATAGAGGGAGTCAGAAGGATACCAAGATCTTTCATAGACAAAGGGAGAATCTGTGGAAAGTATAAGGTTGGACAGGAAATCAGAATGTCACACTCAATGTCTAGACATCTGACCACACATAAAGTACTGAAGCAAAGTACTAGGATCTGGCATGAAAGGATAACCAAGTATCTTACTGTCAAAGGATACAGGAGAGGAGTCTTGGATGAAACCCTCTTTGTCAAAGGAGGAAAGGTCATGGTGCTTCCAATTTATGCTAATAACATAGCCTCTGGAAGAATACCTGACACAATTGTGAGATATGTTGACAACCAAATGCAAGCTGAATCTGGGATAAGCCTCATTGGAGAGCAGATTCATTTACTTAGACTGCAAGTCTCACAGATGGAAAACTGAACTCTTCTATCACAGAGCAAGTATGCAAGGAATTGGGTCAAGAAGCTTGGGATGAAGAATGATATCCACACTAGGATTCCTACCCCTCCACATTTGAAGTTGTCCAAGAAAACAAGTGGAGAAAGTGTTGATCAAAACCTGTGTTAAAGCCCCTTGGATAGATGGTTCTTCTTGAGAAACAATCCTACTTCTTGGATCAGCAAGAAGCAAAATTGTGTGGCTTTAGACAGTGTTGAAGTTAATTGCATAGAAGCTGGTAGCAATTACTCTCAGATGATATGGATGAAGCAGGTGCTGACTGAGTACAATGTCATACAGGATGTCATGACATTATACTGTGACATTGCTATTAGAACTCTTGAGGCTGGTCAATTTAAGACTGTAAGGGACAAATTGGGTATTTGTCAACATGAGGAGTTGTAGCAATTAACTGTGCCTACAACAAGGGATGAAAGGAACTCTTTATTTCAATTAATTTTAAGAAGGTTATTTGGGTATTTTCATCCCTATTTTAAAAGGTCCAAGAATAGGAAGAGACATCCTCATATAATAGTTTCTTCTTTTGAAAGTAGTATCACTCTTTCTTCTCCCAAAAGAAACTTAGAAACTCTGTCATTTTCGCTTTCACCCTCTCAAAGACCATCAGCGAAAAATGTCTTTATCATCCTCATCCTCTCAAGAATCAGGCTCTTCATCTTCCTCCATGGCTGAAGCTAGGGCAAATGCTGAAGTCATGCATACTGAAGCACTGAGGGTAACTCCGCTGCGTGCTATTGCCACTGACCCAGAAAGAGTCAAGAAATTACGCACAAGGAATGCAAGAAAATCACAAGCATCTCCTTCTGGTAAGACTTCTGTACCATCATCTTCAGTTCCCCCAGAAACAGTAAACAGAGAGGGGTCAAGGTCTGTTCATATAGCCATAGCTAGATTAGTAACCAGCATCTTAAATGAGAATCGGTCTGTACCTGGAGTCTCAAACCCTCTAAATTATAAGTCTTCTAGCCCTAGTTTAGCAGTCGATCCAGATGTCACTAAGAATGTTGAGACATCTGGTGATCATGATGCTTCCCCTGTCAAGAATGATGTTGATGCTTCAGTTAAAAATCCTGAAACCCCTGCTGATAAGGAAGATGTGATCTCTGACAGTATTCTTGAGGAGTCCCCAGCAAAATGTGGCTCTGATAAAGCCCCTACTGACTATATTTCTGATAGTATCCTTGAAGAATCACCAGCAAAGTATGCCTATGGTAAAGTCCCTGATGACTACATTTCTGACAGCATTTTGGAAGAGTCACCAGTTCAAGAATCTAATTGAAATTCCTGGCAGCAGATACGTGATGTCACAGAGAATGTTATGACACAGTATCGGACACTATGTTCACAATTCACACAGTAAATACAGAAAGCAGTAAAGAACATAATAAATTGTTTACCCAGTTCGGTTCATCAAACCTACATCTGAGGGCTACCAAGCCAGGGAGGAAATTCAATATTAGTAGAATTAATTCAGGAATAAACCACCAGTTTATCTCCCTCACTTAAAACCTACCCAATTACACTTCAACCTAAGTCCTACTTAGATCTGAGTTCCTACTCACTCCCCCTCAATCACCGCAGTGATATCAACCTATTGACTAATTGAATTGTGAAGACACACTTCAATACACTATCTTGATTTTGCTTCAAAGCTTCAATCAAGAGACAAATACTCGTGCTTTAAAGCTTTGAGTGATAAACTACCCTTACAGCAAATCCTAGTCCAATGCACTTATCAATGATAGTTGCTTGGCTCACAAGAGAAACTAGAATTACACAATACCAACTGTTACTAACCTTAACAGTACACAAATAACAACCTGCTATATCTTCAATAAATTCTGGAGGCGTAGCAGCAGTATAAGGGTTCTTTTCCTTTTATAGAAGCCCTGAATCTTCGGTTTTGGGCTTCCATAAAGATAGCTAGGGTTCACTTAATTTACTCCTAAAAACATGGTCTTTTCAACAACCAATTTAGGTTTAATTAAGTTTTACCTAGCAGCCACGTGAGCATGCTTTCTAATACCAGAAAAATAATATTTAGCAGCTCAACAAACTTCCTGAAAAATCTCAGGAACAAACAGATTCTCGCAGAAGTAATGTCACATCGAATGTCATAACATCTCGTTATGACATCGATCTTTTCTCGAATTTACAGCTTTAGCTTCCAGCCTGAAATGTTTTAACATCCTTAGCAGGTAGGATTTATCTTCAATCTCTGAATGTCATGACATCTATCATGACATTGCTAAACACCTAGTTTTACCAAAATTGATGCCAACTTAAAAACACTAACACTAATCATTTAATTGAACCTCCAGTCATTGATTTAGATGAAATATTCTCAGACAATGATCTTATTGCCAATGTCAATCCAAGCATTGCAAAAAGAATGATGAAAAGGAAGGGAAAACAGGCAGTCACACAGAGCCCTGCTAATGAGAAAGATACTGAAGATGTGTGCAAGACAAAGAAGTATCACAAGGCTGGACCCTCTACAAGGAGAAGTAGAGTAAAAACTGTTGGTGGTGGCTCTAGACCAAAGCAAACACCAATTGTGAAAAAGAGGAAAGACCCTGAATCCTTAGAGTCAGACTCTAATTTTAATGTTGAAGAGAATGTCACAGACATTCATCCCAGAAAGAAGCAAACTTTTGAGATATCGCCAAGGTGCTCGGCGGCTATTGATAACATTTCTTTCCATCATCCTGAAAATGCTGGAAGATGGAAGTATGTTTGCTTAAAGAGGGTGGCTCTGGAAAGAGAGTTAAATAAAAGTGCTCTTGATTGCAAGGAAATTGTTGACCTGATTAAAGAGGCAGGACTGATGAAAACAGTGGAGAGTCTCTCAAACTGTTATGAAGGTTTGGTGAAAGAGTTTATAGTCAATCAAATGGTCGGATAGGAACTCACGACTACCAAATCAGATATGTGGGAGGAAAGTCAAGTTCTCTCCAAATGTGATCAACAGATTCCTGGGTAGATCTGCTAATACTCAGCCAGAGCTGGAGGAAACTGACAACAAGATTTGTCAAACCATCACTGCCAAACAAGTAAGACAATGGCCTCTAAAGGGAAAACTCTCAGCAAGCAAGTTGAGTGTCAAATTTGCCATCCTGCATAAGGTTGGTGCTGCAAACTGGGTCCTAACCAATCACAAATCCACCATCTCTAATGGATCGAGAAGATTCATATATGCGAGGCACTCAAGCTACATTTGACTATGGATCCTACATTTTTTATCAGACACTCAAGCATGCTGACAACTATGCTATCAAAGGACCAATAGGCTTTCCTCCCACCGTGTGGTATAATAACCGATCAATACCCGACATCCCGTTGATGGAGATACAGGAGTAAAAGAGCTCCGCCTTGGCTTCCACTACAAGCTATTTCAAGGGAAGCATGTTCCCGACTTTGTCATGACATCTCCTGAGACATCAAAAATCAAGACAAATTCTCAGAAGGGAGATATCATTGCTGTACTGAAAGAGACCTGTAGGGAACTCAAGCAAGGAAACAAAGTCTTGAAGAGTGATCACCAACCGAGCAGACACGAGGTTGAGGATGAAGGGATAGTCACGATGAGGGTGTTGGTGATAAGGATGTCCAGATGGCAGCTCCTGATGAAGATGATTCTGAAGATGTTTTATTCCATAGTGCTTCTTCTGGAGAAGAAAGCACTTGAATTGTGCTCCTGTGCCCTGTTGCTTCTGTCTTTATTCTGTCAATTTTTTTTTCTGGTTCTTGTTCTTGTATTTTTCCAATGATGTTTGGATGATTGTATCTTACTGTTGACAGCATCATACTCCTGATAATTGTTGGTACCTTCTTTAAATTATATGCTTGAATGCTTGGGGTACTTGTATTATTTCCTTTGGCCCTTTACAGCTAAAAAGGGGGAGAAGAATAAGAATAATTGTGGGAAAACTGTGGGCAACTGTGTGTGACAGTGGCTGGGACTTCGGGGAATTGTATGGCCTGTTTAAATTTTGTATGTGGGCAATTGTGGGAATTGTGGGATTTTTGTATGGGTAGAATTTATCTTATCTCTAGGTTCTAGTTTATTTAAGCTTAGAACTAGTTTGTCTTCTGTTGCATATGTACTCTGATAGGTTAAGTAGTTTTAGCCAAAAATGTGCCAAAGGGGGAGTTTGTTAGTGTTTTAAGTTGGCATTAGTTTTGGTAAAACTAGGCTTTAGCAATGTCATGATAAATGTCATGACATTCAGAGATTGAAGATAAATCCTACCGCTAAGGATGTTAAAGGACAGCTCGTAATCGAAGCTAAAGTCAGGCCGGAAATTTAGAAATCATCTCGATGTCATAATGTATGTTATGACATTCAGCAGACATTCTGCTCATAACTGCTTTTCCCGAGACTTTTCAGAAGTTTGTTGAGCTGCTATTTTATGTTTTTTGTTATTAGAAAACATGTTGATCGCGACTTTATCGCCTATATTAATCGAGACCGCAAGTATACCCCTATCGCTGTAGTTTTAAAAGATATCGAACCCACGAGACTATAAATCGATCTATTGTTATCCTAAGTTACGATACTAAGGCGAATAATTCTTTAAGATTTTTGGTTAAGGAAAATATAATAATAAACAGATATCAAGATGTAATTCGCCTAACCTAAGGGATCCGAATTTCCACCGACTTATTACTCAAGTTGATAAAAATCCTATTTCAAAGAAACAATATTCATCTAAAATCCTATCTCAAACCGCTCGTTGAATCGGATCATGCAATTAAATCCTAACGTATGCTCTCGCTATCCCGCCGAATTTAAAAACACTTTTGAAAATAAATAAAGTTTAATCTCCTTTAAAACTGTCATAGCTTTTAAAATTAATACCTAGTATCCACTATCTCGTTCTAAACCTCAAACTGTCGCCGTTGGTTTCTAACCTTAGTCCAGTTTATTAACCTCAAACTTTTCTTTGTTGGTTTCTAAACCTTTTAATAGATTAAAATAGATATCTAAGTCGAAAGAATATTTTAACAACGTAACATTATGCCGCTTTATTTTGGATTCCTTTGGATCGATTAATTTACATACCAATATCAAAACAATTTAGCCGACATATTAATTAATTCGATATGCATAAATAATATGGTTTAATATATTTAAACATTTCCGAATCAAATAAATAATATCGTGCAACAATAAATTAAATAAAATAAAATAATTAAATTAAACCCGAAATTAAGAATATCGAAATAATCTTGTTCCTCGAATAAACGAGTATCCACCATGTGTCGGTTGGATCCGCCGAGACTTCTTGAACTCGAAAGAAGAAAATAAACAAGAATAAAGCACTAGATCTAACGTAAGGTTAGATCCGTGAAAACCGGAATAAAATCTAAACGAAGAAACCGAAACGAAAATAAATTAAAAGTACAAACCGAAATAAAATTGCGAAATATGAAATAACGGTTGTTCAAAAATGTTGACCTTACTCGGCCTTGAACGTTGTATTTATAGCTCACTTTGGTAACTTCCAATTCCTCAACTTCGTATGCAAGGTGTGAACGGAGAGAAAATAGTTTACAGGAGGAGGCGGACGCTCAAAAGAATAAGTCCAATGTGAGACGTAAGGCCTCACAAACTACGTGGAAAATGGTGGGCCCCACTTGCATGGGAGGCGGGCGCCTCCAAGGGAAGGGAGACTCTGAGACGTCCGTCTCAGCCCATGTGGCAGGTGGATGCTTTCTTGTCCTGTTGGGCCACGCGTGTTGGGCTTGCTTGCTTCGTTCATTAATTGCTTTCTCCTTATATAACACCTCCTTTCACTATATCACCCATTTGCTTCATTTCTTTGCTTTTAACTGATTTTTCCTCGATTTTACTTCTTTGCTCGATTTATCTTTATTTAATACAAATACCTGAAACAAAATAAATACCAATGTAATACAGAAATAAAGTAATATAATTAAATAAAAATAGTAACATTGTCTATGAAAACTACGCCAAATATGTTATATAAATTCGTGTTATCAAACTCCCCTATACTTAAACCTTTGCTTGTCCTCAAGCAAAAATTAAAATGAAAAATCACTTGAGCATATGTCAAACGCAATTATATAACACAATTCAATTCTGACTAGGTTGCAATTCACTTTGTTGGATAACTCGAGTTTAGACTTCACACCAAAGTTACCGTAATAACACTAGACAACCCCATTTTTGCACCAATTTAAGTCATGAATTATAGCTCGACCTAATACTCTTCGCTTCGCTTTACCCGCTTTCATTCTTGCGCAATCACATTAAGCCCTTTACCTTACGCGCACATAGTGGAGTAACCGTTAGTGACTTTGATCTTTATAATCCAACTAGGAGTCCCGTAATTATATTTGGTACCCTTTATCCAATTACAATTGCGGGGATCGGATCACATCCGCCTCTACCAAGTTCAGACCAGGACCACCAACCAATTCATAATGGATGTTTGCATAAATATTTTATAGTTTTCGCGATCGTTGAATTAAATGATCCGTAAGGACCATCTAACTTAATAAGTGCATCTTCTAATAAAATTTTCTTTAAAAATCTTGATCAATCGCTTATATTCATCGATTCTCCACGTAGTTTGTCGCTTAAGGTGCCGATCGCTTAATAAACTACTCGGGGCTACTTTAAAACTAAGTCTTAAGGTGTTGGTATAATAAGTACTTAAATCAATCTAACACATTGGGGGTTTTAAAGTGTTAGGACGATAACAATTTTGCTAAGTCGCGCTCGAATTCTTATTTAAAAAAAGGCAACCTTAATACTAGTTGAATATGTTAATATAACGTTTTAAAATTTTCGTTATGGCTCAAGAAAAAGGAGGAATTCGAATAAGCACGAAATTTAAACATAAAAGACTGAAATTACATAAACATGTATTTTATTGAATGGAAATGTTGCAATACATAGAAAAAGAAACAAACTAAAAGGGAAAAAAAACTAAATAGAGCAAAGAAAATAATAACGAACAAAGAAATGTTCTGACTCCCCCAAACTTAAAATAAGCATTGTCCTCAATGCGATAAAACCAGAGAAATCGAAAGGAGAAAGGTGATCACTGTTGCTTTGAGAATTTTGACCTCTTGTTCTTCTACCTTTAGTACGAGGTCTTCGACGCTCCGTAATCATAATCATTAAGGTTATGCATCCGCTATGCGAGCTTGCAATGCTCAAGTTACGATCATTGCGAAAAGCATATTCTTGGTGTTCACGCCGCATTTCTTGTTGGTCACGCCGTAACTCTAGTCGGTACCGATTTCCCCGATCACGTTGTAACTTTTGTACGAGACGCATCACTTGGTTTTGCTGCATGGCGTGGAACAACCGATCTTGACGATTCATATGAGCCGCATAGCCGCCGAAATTTGCACTGGATCTTCTTGTTGTGTGCGGCAGTATCAAGAACAAATCGCCAATTAGCGGACTCGGACGCCGATTTGATTGGGACAGGTAACACAACACCGTATTTGACGACGATTAATCATTAATGTAAACCGCCATCTTGTCGAGGAGATATGATGTGAGAATCACGACAATAGATGACATCAAGTAGATTACCGGCATCATATATTGTGACAAAGAAAATAGCTCATGGAAAGGCCTAAAGCATATGCTAAAGATGTGATGATCCCACCAAAACGAATGGATTTGTACCCGCTCACGCATGTGGATGTGGTCGAGCAAGAAGGGTGCGGCGCTGAAGATGACCATCGAGGGCACAGAAAATGAGAAACAACTCATTTTGGTTGACCTTGTGATTATTGGTCCTACCAAAATGGTGTTACCAAGTATGCGATGAAAGTACCTCAATGCGGATTATGGATGTGGAAGCATAGAGATCTCGCCAACTTTCCGTCGGTTGATCGGTTAGATCATTCCATAGGGCGGCCGAGTTGATCCCAACAAAATCGCGCCATCGTCGAACGGTTTGTAATGAACATGCTCACCACGAGTAAAATGTAGAAGCTCACGACCCTTTCTTGATCAAGAGAATACTCTTGGTTGAACATGCGAAAGTTAGCAAGACCGGGTGTAAGGATCGCGGTAGGTGTTGTGTAGGAAAAGAACTAAGAAATTCGAGCATGAGTGGTTCATAGGTTGGATATGGGTTTGTGCAGACTCAGAACCGTGTTAGTGAGCATGAATACGATGCTATCGGTCATTCCTAAGGTTTCCAAACACCGAACTTACATATTTTGTAGGAACGACGAACGGGTATAGAATTTAAGATATTTTGCACGTTGTTGGCCGTCGTCGCCATCTCGGAAAATAATATTGGATAGGTCGGGTGGTGGTCGGTCTTGTTTAACCTGATGTTGATTGTTTCGTGGAGCCATGATAAGAGAGAAATGAAGAATAAAAAGAGAGAAGATGAAATGTGTGAAAGAAAGTTTATGAGTAGTGGTTGTGAAATGGAAGGAAGAATGGAAGAGTATTTATAGTTGATTTAGAATGAAGAGTAATAAATAAAAATAATGGTATGTTGGGAAATGACGAGGGAGAAGTTTGAATTTGAATTGATGGTGGGAAATGGGATGAATATTTTGGTTAATGGTATAATAAAGTAATGGTTGAATAGGAGTTATGTTGAGAGATGAAAAGAATTTATTATGATTAATGGAAGAATATGAATAGGAGTTATGTTGGATGTGGAGAAAGAAGGAAATGGACAAAACAATCAGTCAAGAAAAATCAGAAGAGAATCTCACGCCGGCCATGTGACAGAGGCTGCCTCAAAAAGTTGCATGCGTAAACAAGAGGCGGTCGCTCCATGCTTGCATCAAGGTAGGAAAGCGAGGCGGCGCCTCGTCATTGTGTGGGACTTGAGACGTCGCCTCCCAGCAAGATGCAGGCACCTAATCTTAACATAAATTTCTTTGGGCAAAGGAGAAATGCGCGGACTAGAAGGGACATGGGACAAGCGATAGGAATAGTTTTCATGCTACATATATTTTGTATAAATATATATATATATATATATATATATATATATATAATATAGTTAAATCAAAATTTTAATTAATTAATATATATAATACTAATATAATGCTTTATAATTAATATAATAAATATTTGGAAGTATTATTCTATATTAATAGGAGACGGAAATGCGATAATTAAAATAATACTCAATTATAAACATTAACGTGAATTATTTAATTGAGTATAATTATCATTACGGGAAGTAGTTCAAACGCATCGATGGAAGGGTGCAACCGATAACCGAATAAAATTAAAAATTTAACATAAAATTGAAAAATTAAAAATACGAAAAAAAATTAAAAATTAAAAATTAAAAACTAGAATGACTACTCATTGATTTTCCATGGCCACTTATCAAGCCATCTCACATATCCCTCACCTTTTCTTTTCTTACGAGGGCTGTTATTCTTTCAAATTTTGATGTTGGTTCGAATTTATCCTAAGTATAAGTTTTTCAATTTCGGGCTTAGTGATTTCATCCATCGCCTCATAAGTTAACCTTACCCTCTTAACAGTAATTATATCCTTAATTTTATGGTCCTCTAATTTTCGCTTTTTAGGTAAGACTTCAAATAATGGTGAATTATTATGGATATTTTTCAATACCGCAATGTACGTTTTAGATTGGGAGTCTACCGGAGTTTCCATAAAAATTTTGGGAAGGGAATCTGGATGTAGTGATTCGGGATTACAATAGATGCTTCTTATTGTACCTCTTTTACAACCTCCTCTTCGAACGTTGCTGGTGCATTTTTTCAATCTCCACTATTTTCTCGTCAGAACTTTCCTCGGCCACAATATCACTCTCTTCAAACTCATCATCGCTTTCTAGATTTCCAAGTAGTTTTTCCATAATGGTTGTTTCAACATCCACATCTTCCTCAGGTAGAGGTCCTAGAAGGTTTTGTTCGAGTTGGGAGATTTGAGTCTCTAAGGTAATGGTGTTAGACGCGAGGGATTCAACCATATTGGTTAGTTGGCTAAGGGTTTCATTAGTTTGAAGACTTTGTTGCATTTCTTCATTTTGATAATTTGTGCTTCATTTTGGATAACTTGTGCCTCTACAAAGTGCTCAATCATAGACTCTAACCTAGAGTTAGTTAGTATCTCATCGAATCTTCCATTGATGTTTCAAATTAAAATCTTACGATTCTTCGTAGTCCCGAAAGTAAGTTAAAGTCTCTTTTGTCTTTCCCAAGCGACATATCATCCTACATGATTCATTAAAATCTTCCATTAATATTTCGAGATCGATTTATATGGTTTTGGTGATTCTTCAAAATATTGAGTTTGGTAATTATAGGAAGAATTGGGTCGAGGAAAAGTTTGGTTGAAATTATAAATTTCCGTGGTTCTTCAAAATGGGATTGGTAGTTCGAGGTAATTTGGGTAAGAGTAGGTTTGTGAAGCATTAAGTTTTCCATCAAGATTTCAAGGTCGGATCTAGGAATTCTTGTGGATCCTCAAAATACCGATAATGGGCGTAGGAAAAATTTGGGTCATACATGGTAGTAAAGGTAAAGGTGCCTTAGTCTATACTGTGTAACACCAGAGTTACAATATCGACTTAAATAGTCCCCGACAACGGCGCCAAAACTTGATCGCGACTTTATCGCCTATATTAATCGGAGACCCAAGTATACAGTCCTATCGCATAGTTTTAAAAGATATCGAACCCACAAAGACTATAAATCGATCTATTGTTATCCTAAGTTACGGTATACAGCTAAGGCGAATAATTCTTTAAGATTTTTGGTTAAGGAAAATATAATAAATAAATGATATCGATGTAATTCGCCTAACCTAAGGGATCCAATTTCCACCGACTTATTACTCAAGTTGATAAAATCCTATTTCAAAGAAACAATATTCATCTAAAAATCCTATCTCAAACTGTCGCCTGTTGAATCGGATCATGCAATTAAATCCTAACGTATGCTCGCTATCCCTACCAATTTAAAAACACTTTTGAAAATAAATAAAGTTTAATCTCCTTTAAAACGTTGTCGCAGCCTTTAAAATTAATACCTAGTATCCACTATCCGGTTCTAAACCTCAAACTGTCGCCGTTGGTTTCTAACCTTAGTCCATTTTATTAACCTCAAATTTTCGCCTGTTGGTTTCTAAACCTTTAATAGATTAAAATAGATATCTAAGTCGAAAGAATATTTTTAACAACGTAACATTATGCCGCTTTATTTTGGATTCCTTTGATCGATTAATTTACATACCAATATCAAAACAATTTAGCCGTATATTAATTAATTCGTACATGCATAAATAATATGGTTTAATATATTTAAACATTTTCGAAATCAAATAAATAATATCAGCAACAATAAATTAAATAAAATAAAATAATAAAATTAAACCCGAAATTAAGAATATCGAAATAATCTTGTTCCTCGAATAAACGAGTATCCACCATGTGTCGGTGGATCCGCTTCGAGACTTTGAACTCGAAAGAAGAAAATAAACAAGAATAAAGCACTAGATCTAACGTAAGGTTAGATCGCTGAAAACCGGAATAAAATCTAAACGAAGAAACCGAAACGAAAATGAATTAAAAGTACAAACCGAAATAAAATTGCGAAATATGAAATAACGGTTGTTCGGTAAAATGTCAACCTTACTCGGCCTTGAACGTTGTATTTATAGCTCACTTTGGTAACTTCCAATTCCTCAACTTCGTATACGTGTGAACGTGAGAGAAAATAGTGCTACAAAGGAGGAGGCGGACCTCAAAAGAATAAGTCCAATGTGAGACGTGGCCTCACAAACTACGTGGAAAATGGTGGGCCCCATTGCATAGGAGGCGGGCGCCCAAGGGAAGGGAGACTCGAGACGTCCGCCTCACCCACGTGGCAGGTGGATGCTTTCTTGTCCCGCTGGGCCACGCGTGGGCTTGCTTGCTTCGCTCAATAATTGCTTTCTCCTTATATAACACCTCCCTTTCACTATATCACCCATTTGCTTCATTGCTTTGCTTTTAATCCGATTTTCCTCGATTTTCTTTGCTCGATTTATCTTTATTTAATACAAATACCGAAACATAGAAAATACCAACGTAATACGTAAGTAAAGTAATATAATTAAATAAAATAGTAACATTGTCTATGAAAATTACGCCAAATATGTTATATAAATTTGTTATCACATGCTCACGTGGTTGCTAGGTTAATCTTAATTAAACCTAAATTGGTTGTTGAAAAGACCATGTTTTTAGGATTAAATTAAGTGAACCCTAGCTATCTTTATGGAAGCCCAAAACCAAGTTTCGTGGACTGCTTCTATAAAAGGAATTCAACCCTTACAACTTTGTTGGCCCGAGTTTTATTGAAGATATAGGTTGTTACTTGTGTAATCGTTAGGATTAGTAATGCTTGGTATTTGTAATTTAGTATCTCTTGAGCCAAGCAACTATCAATTGGTAAGTGCATTGGACTAGTATTTGTTTGTAAGGGTAGTTTATCACCAAAGCTTTAAAGCACGAGTGTTTGTCTCGGATTGAAAGCTTTGCGAGATCAAGATATTTTATTGAAGTGTGTCTTCACAATTCAATTATTCAATAGGTTGATATCATCGCGTGATCGAGGGGAGTGAGTAGGTACTGCATCTAAGTAGGACTTAGGTTGAAGTTGCATTGGTAGGTTTTAAGTGAAGGAGATAAACCGTTGGTTTATTCCCGAATTAATTCTACTAATAGTGAATTTCCCCGCTTGGTAGCCCCTGATGTAGGTGTAGTTAGACACCGAACGGGTAAACAACTTATTGTGTTCTTTACCGCTTACATTTATTGTGTGAATTGTTACAGAGTGTCGATAGTGTGTCATAACATTCTCTCGTGACATCACGATCATTGCCGTGAATTTCAATACCGATGAGAATTGACTACTGATGGAGAAATTGGCTCATTGCATGTCGAGAGGATCATGAGTTTGCACGGTATTCCGCTAGTATTGTGTTAGATAGAGATCCGAGGTTTACGCCTAAGTTTCGACATGATCGCACCGTTAGAAGACTTGTGGCGGTTTGTGTGTTGGAGAAATGTGGAGCTTGGCATAATTACTTACCTTTGATTGAGTTTACACAATAGTTTTCATTCGAGTATTGGTATGGTTCGCTTAAGGCAATGAATGGTAGGAGGTGTAGAACACCACCGTGTTGGTATGAATCGTGAGAAAGTGTCAGATTGGGCCGTAGATTGTCCAATGACTTCAGAGAATATTAAGATGATTCAGAGAAGATGAGAGCTTCGTAGTCGTTAGAAGAGTTATCATGATAAGAGGAGGAAGAATCGAGTTTAGTGAAGGAGATCATGTGTTTATGCGAGTTACTCTTATGACCGGTATTGGTCGAGCCTGAAGTCAAAGAAGTTGACTCCATGTTTTATTGGTCCGCTCCAAATTTCAAAAATGTTGGAAAGGTTGCTTATAAGATTGCTTTACTACCCACCAATTTTCATGATGTGTTCCATGTATCTCATTGAGGAAGTACATCACGATCCTTCTCATAAGATTCAGGTAGATGATATACAGGTGCGGGATAATCTGACTGTTGAAACATTGTCTATGAGGATTGAGGATCGGAAGTTTAAGTAGTTGCGGGGGTAAAGAGATAGATTTGGTGAAAGTAGCTTGGGTAGGACCAGCACGTGGTAATGTTACATGGGAGTTGGAGAGTCGGATGAAGGACTCTTATCCAGAACTTTTCGTCTAAGGTATATTTTTGAGGACGAAAACTCTTTTAGTAAGGGAGAGTTGTAACACCCCATATTTTCAACTATTAAATAATTTGAATTTGAATTATTTATTTAATTAAAAATTGAATTATTAGTATTTTTGGGAATTATTGGAAATAATTAAATAAAGAAAAAGGATGAAAATTGGAGTGTTGGTGTAAGGAGTAGAAGTGAGGGGTGTATGGAGTGAAAGTCCCTAATGTTATTATTTTGTTATTATTATTATTGAATAATAAAAGAAAAAGAGAAAAGAAATTAGGAAAAGTGAGAAGAATAGAACGTACGTGAGAAGAGAACAGGCAAAGAGGAAGAGGAAGAACCCAAAGCTCAAGGATTCAAACGATTGACCAAGGTAAGGGGTGACTTTCTCTAGTTATTATGTCTTATAGATTTTGGGAATGATACGATTGATTGAGTAGATTAGGAATCCCAATTTAGGATTTTTAGGTTTATGAATTTTGATGTTTTGATGCAACATGATGTTATAGGGTTACTGTATGATGTTATGGTGTGTTATAATTGCATTGAAATCATGTATTGTAACTCTGCTTCGTGTTGTTGTGTGTTGGATTCGTAATGTGAGGAATTGGTGGAATTGGGATAGTAAGACTGTTGTCAAAATTAAGTTTTTGCTACAGACGTCCAGAACCGAGCATCTCGTGGAGGTACCAGATTCCTCATAATAATCCCAAAGAAAGTGATTTTTGTGTCGTGGGAACCAAGCATTCCGAGGAACGGGTTCCTAGTATATTTTCCAAAAACAATTTTTATAAACGGGAATCGGTTACCCTGGAGGAACCGATTCCATACAATTCTAACGTGTTTTCACTATAATAGTGGGAACCGACACTCCGAGGAACTACCACCGCTACTTTTTGAAAAATATTGAACTTTGAAAATTCATAACTTTTAAACCGTAAATCTTTTTAATCGTTGTTTTGGACGTTATTCCTTAAATTAAATGTTCTATTTTATGAAATAAGCAAAATAATATTAATTTGATTTTATTTTGGAAGTATTGGTTTTCCTACCTTGTGGTTTTTCGTACCTTGTGTACTTGGTGGATAGGAAACAATATGTTGTTCTATGATGTATGTATGTATTGATGGTTGTACGTAATAACCTCAATATTTCCAAATATTAAATAAATGGAATTTTAATTATTTATTTAATTAAAATGGAATTTTAATATTTTTGGGAATTATTTAATTAAATAATGAGAATAAGGTGTTGGTTAATTATTATTGTAGAATAATAATAAAAGGAATAAAAAGAAGGAAAAGAGAGTTGGGAAGTATTTTTGGAGAAAAATCTATCGTACGTGAAAGTGAGAAGAGGCAAAGGAAGGAGAAGAACCAAGAGTTTTAGTCCGATTTAATCCTTAAGGTAAGGGTAATTTCTCCTAAATTACTATACCTTAAAGGTTTTGGGATCAATATAGTGGATTAAGTGTGTTAGAAATTCCAAATTAGGATTTTTTAGGTTTGTAGGATTTGTCCCTAAACCGTTTAATTTGCATGGATTCGGCTGAATTAATGTTATAGGAACATTGGATATGATTGGTATGTGTTATATTGCATTGTGTTATTGTTGTTTGGTTGATTTTGATGCAATTGGATGTGTGAATTCGTGTGGGTATGAATTAGATAGAATGGAAATGGTGTAATGTTGTTAAATGCTACTGCAAGTCGCAGGAACCGGTTCCCGTGTGGGAGGAACTGGGTTCCGGTACAATTTTCAGAGGAGAGGAATTTGAGTTCAGAGGAACGTTACTCCTCGAGGAACCGGGTTCCGAGTGTAATTTTACAAAGAAAAATGATTTTTATGTAGGAACTGCCTCGTGGGAGGAACCGAGTTCCCATATAAAAACTAGAGAGCGTGTTTCTTGAGAGTGTGGGAACCGGGTTCTCCCTGGGAGGAACCGGTAACCACTGTGTTGTTTTGAAAAATCCTTAAACTTTAAAAAATCATATTTTATAAACCGTAACTCCAGTTTGAGTGCCATTTTGGGCAGTATTCTGTAAATCAAATAACCTATTTTATAAAATGAAGAAAATTACAATTAATGGATTTTATTTTGAAAAGAGTCGTTTTTCTGAATTGTGACTAATGTTGCTTAGTAGGAATGGTGGATGAATTGGTATAAGATTGTTCTGACAGGTTGAACATGGAATGATGCTTGTAGCCATTTTCCTGTTGTTTATTCATGATTGTATTCATGATTATATTGATATCATGTGTGGTTGTCGATGTTATTTATTCATGGTATGTTGTTAATATCATGTTCCGTTGTTGATGTTGCATGCTATTTATTGTGCATACATAGACATTGGTGGTAGCTAATTCCCATTGTGTGGAATTAGTGAGTTGACCAACATCCGTTGCTGAGTTGGAATGAGCGGTGAGGTTTTATCTATGTCCGAGTTGGAATGGAATAGATGTTAATCCTGTGTCCGAGTTGGAATGGAACAGTATGTGAATTTAGTTCATTGTCGTACCACATGCATGTAGTATTGCATTGCATTGTATGTGGATTATAACATGATAGGATGGTTTCTAGTGTTATAATCTTATTGTTGTTATTGTTGTGCATAATATGCCTCGTGACTAGTGTTGTATATTGAATCGATTATGCTAAAGAGGGTGGAATAATATACTTGAGCTATTTTATTGGTTTGAGAAACTTATAATGCATTTTAATTTATGATGAAGTATCACCCTTACTTTGATGATTTCATTGAGGCTTTAAACTTAGAGGTTGGTGAGGATAGCTCGCTGAGCTATGCATTTACTATTTACGTGTCGGTGTCATGTTCTGATTTGTAACACTGGGGAACGTTTGGTTTAGAGTTATAATTAAACTCTATTTTTGATTTAGATTTATTTTAGGATAATTGTTGGTTTGAATTATCCGGTTTGGTGAATAATTCCGCTGTGTAGAACATGTTTCTTAGATTATTATTTTAATGATGTTCCTCAGTAAAGCATGACATATTTATGGAGTTTTACTTTAAACAATTGTAATGCCCTTTTATTACATGTTAGCTATGAATCTGTTAATAATTCGCGGGGTATTTTAGAAGGGTGTTACAATAGTAGTATCAGAGCATTGTCGGTCGTTGTGACCACTGTCTTAGTGTCGTTATCCCTTTTGTATACGACTAGTGCAAGGTAACACTGTCGATACTTGTGTTCTAATGAGATTCTTTTGTGATTTCACAGAGTATTGGTTGGAAGAGGTAACAGAAGAGACGATGCTGCACTTGCTGAGGCTTTGGGAATGCTTGCTGGTGTGCTTGGAGGAAATCTACAAGGAGCTGGTATTGGTTCTGATAGGAAATTGGGGGAATTTTCAGAGGAACGATCCTTCATTGTTTAAAGGCACGCATGACCCTAAAGGTGCTCAGAAGTGGCTGAAGGAGATTGAAAGGATCTTTAGAGTGATTGTCTGTGCTTAAGAGCTGAAGGTGAGGTATGGTGCCTATATGCTGGAAGAAGACGATGACCGTGGGTTGCTACCGGATGAGATGGAACAAGATGGTGTTGTAATCGACTTTTGTATTCAAAAGGGCTTTTCGAGGAGGTATTTTCTCAAGACATTCGGGAAAGAAGAGATCGAGTTTCTAGAGCTCAAGCAAGGAAACAAGACTGTAAGTGAGTATGCTTCCAAATTAACTAAGTTAGCCAAGTATTATGCTCACTACAACAATGATAAAGAAGGAGAATTTTCCAAATATATCAAGTTTAAGAATGGTGTCCGTGATGAGATTAAGGTATCGTATTAGCGTATTCAGTTTTCTCGATTTGGTGGATCAGTAGGATTCTAGAAGAGGATCTTGCTTGTACTAGGACGAATTCTCGTGGGTATGCCGATAGGAAAAGAAAGCAACAGATGGATCGTGGCAAACCCTATGACAGTAATAACCAGAAGTTTGGTGGTTGGAAAAGGCCTAGTGGGGGAGACTCTAATGCTCCTATTAGGTGCTATAAGTGTGGTGACTTTGGACATCGAGTTCAGGAATGCAAGATTGACGCGAAGAAGTGTTACAATTGTGGGAAACTTGGACATGTGGCTAATGATTGTAGAGAAAGGAAGGTGACTTGTTATAACTGTGGAGAAGAGGGTCATACTCATCCGCATTGCACTGAACCAAAGAAGGAGTAGTCTGGTGGTAATGTGTTTGCTTTATTCGGGTCAGAGACTAACCCAGATGATCGATTAATTAAAGGTACGTGTTTCATTAATGACACACCTTTGATTGCGATTATTGATACTGGAGCGACTCATTTGTTCATTGCTTTGGATTATGCTAAAAGATTAAATTTGGATATATCTAATATGGATGGAAGTATGGTTATTGACACTCCTGCCTCGGGTTCAGTGACTACTTCATTTTTTTGTAGGAATTTTCCTATTGTGATTTTTGGTAGAGGTTTCGGTATGGATTTAGTGTACCTACCGTTAGAACAACTTGATATCATCCTTGGAATGAACTGGTTGTAATTCAACCAGGTTTATATCAACTATTTTGAGAAGACGGTTAGTTTTCTTGAAGTGGCTAGTGTCGAAGATTTGACTATGTTCGTTAAGCAGATGAATTTAGTTGTTAATGATGGTGCGGTGGTGTTTATGTTGTATTCTTCGACGGAAGCGAAAGGAACATCTAAGAGTAATAAATTACTAGTGGTGAATGAATTTCCAGAGGTTTTTTCGAAAGATGTTAGTGGGTTTCCACCTGAGAGAGAAGTAGAATTTTCTATAGATGTAATTCCTAGAACTAGTCCGGTGTCGATGGCTCCGTATCGCATGTCGCCATCCGAATTGTCTGAATTGAAAAAGCAGCTAGAAGAGTTACTTGAGAAGAAGTTTATTCATCCAAGTGTTTCGTTGTGGGCTCCTGTGTTATTGGTTAAGAACAAAGAAGGTTCGATGAGACTGTGTGTTGATTATAGGAAGTTGAACAAAGTTACGATGAAGAATCGATATCCATTTTTGAGGATTGATGATCTAATGGATCAACCGTTGGGCTTGTGTATTCAGAAGATTGATTTGAGGTGTGGATATCATGATTCGTGTGAAGACGAAAGATATCGTAAGACGGCATTTAGAATGAGGTATGGACATTATGAGTATTCTGTTATGCCGTGGGAGTTACTAATGCACCGGTGTTTTCATGGAGTATATGAACAAGATATTTCATCCGTATCTTGATAAGTTTGTGGTAGTTTTTATCGATGACATTTTGATCTACTTAAGAAGAAAGAAGGTTCGATGACCGCTGTGTTGATTAGTGCGTTGAACAAAGTTACGATCAAGAATCAAGATCCATTGTCGAGGATTGATGATCCGATGGATCAACCGATTGGGGCTTGTGTATTCAAGAAGATTGATTTGAGGTCGGATATCATCAAATTGTGAAGACGGAAGATATTCGTAAGATGGCATTTAGAACGAGGTATGGACATTATGAGTATTCTGTTATGTCGTTTGGAGTTACTAATGCACTTGGTGTTTTCATGGAGTATATGAACATGATATTTCATCTGTATCTTGATAAGTTCGTGGTAGTTTTTATCGATGAAATTCTGATCTACTCAAAGAGTGATGAAGAACATGCAGAACATCTTAGAGTTGTGTTGGAGTTGTTGAAAGAAAAGAAGCTCTATGCGGTTGTCTAAGTGTGAATTCTGATTGAGTGAAGTATGTTTTCTTGGTCATGTGATTTCCAAGAATGGCATTGCTTTTGATCCTACGAAGGTAGAAGCGGTATCCTAGTGGGAAGCGCCGAAGAATGCTTCCGAAGTCCGTAGCTTTCTTGGTCTAGCAGGTTACTATAGATAGTTTATTGAAGGATTTTCGAAGTTAGCTTTGCCGTTGACTAAGTTGACGAGGAAAGGGAGAAGGTTTGTTTGGGATTCTGAATGTGAGAAAGGTTTTCAAGAGTTGAAGAGGAGATGGACTAGTGCGCCGATTTTGATTTTGTCTAATCCGGCGGAGTCTTTTGTTGTGTATTCTGATGCTTCACTGATGGGTTTAGGTGGTGTTTTGATGCAGGATAAGCAGGTGGTAGCTTATGCTTCAAGGAAGTTGAAGATTCATGAAAGGAATTACCCGGCACATGATTTGGAGTTGGCAGCTGTAGTGTTCGTTTTGAAGTTGTGGAGGCATTACTTGTATGGTTCTCGATTTGAGGTATTCAGCGATCATAAGAGTCCGAAATATATCTTCGATCGAAAGAGCTCAATATGAGCGCAGAAGGTGGTTAGAATTTTAAGGATTACGATTTTGGTTTGAATTACCATCCGGTAAGGCAAACGTGCAGATGCGCTGAGTGGAAGTCCTTGCATATGTCTATTTTGATGGTGGGTGAATTGGATTTAGTTTAGAAATTCGAGACTTGAGTTTGGTATGTGAGAATACTCTTAATAGTGTTAAGTTGGGTATGTGAAGTTGACTAGTGGTATTCTTGAGGAGATTCAAATGGGCGTAAATGATGTCGGTTTAGTTGATAAATTGACGTTGGTCAACCAAGGTCAAGGAGGTGAATTCGAATCGACGAGAATGGTGTCATGAGATTTGGTGTGAGTTTATGTCCGGATATTTCGAGATTAGGAAGAGTATTCGGAAGAAGGACATCGAGTGGATCGAGTATTCATCCCGGTGCTACAAAGATGTATCATGACTTGAAAAGTTCTTTGGTGGCCTGGAATGAAAAAGGAAATTGTTGGTTCGTCTATGCTTCTCGACGGTCGAAGTCGAAGATTGAACATCAAAATCGTCAAGATTGATGGAACCGTTTGTATCGGATTAGAAATGGGATGGAATATTTATGGATTTTGTGTCTGGTCTACCGAGGACGTCTAAGAATTGTGACTCTATTTAGGTTATTGTTGATTGGTTGACGAAGTCTGCTCATTTTATACCAATGAGAATGGATTATCCGATGGTGAAGTTGGCTTAGTTGTATGTCGAGAGTATCGTGAGTTTGTACGGTATTCCTTCTAGTATTATTTTGGATAGAGATCCGAGATTTACATCTAAATTCTGGACAGGGTTGCATGAAGCTTTGGGTACTAAGTTGCGGTTCAGTTCTGCTTATCATCCGCAGACAGACGGTCAGACGGAGAGAACGGTTCAGTCATTAGAGGATTTGTTGCGAGCTTGTGTGTTAGAAAGGTGGAACTTGGGATAGTTAATTACCTTTGATTGAGTTTACCTACAACAATAGTTTTCATTCGAGTATTGGTATGGCTCCGCTGAGGCATTGTATGGTATGAGGTGTAGGACACCGTTGTGTTGGTATGAATCTGGAGAAAGTGTTGTGATTGGACCAGAGATTGTCCAACAGACTTCAGAAAATATTAAGATGATTCAGCAGAAGAGGAAAACTTCTCAGAGTCGTCAGAAGAGTTATCATGATAAGAGAAGGAAGGATCTCGAGTTTAGTGAAGGAGATCATGTGTTTAGCGAGTTACTCGATGACCGGTATTGGTCGAGTTGAAGCCAAAGAAGTTAACTCCGTTTTATTGGTCCGTCGGATTACGAAGAAGGTTGGAAGAGTTGCTTATCGATTGCTTTACCGCCGCCATGAATTTGCTCGATGTATTGCATGTATCTCGATTGAGGAAGTACATTGTTGATCACCTCATGAGATTCTGTAGATGATATACAAGTGTGAGATAATCGAATTTTGAAACATTGCCCAGAATTGAGGATCGGAAGTGAAGCATTAGAGGTAAAGAGATAGCTCTAGTAAAAGTAGCTTCGAGGAGGACCAAGTGGTAATGTTACTTGGGAGCTAGAGTCAGATGAAAGACTCATATCCTGAACTTTTCGTCTAAGGTTAGTTTCGAGAACGAAAAGTCTTTTAGTAGGGAAGAGTTGTAACACCCCAATATTTCCAAATATTAAATAAACGAAATTTTAATTATTTATTTAATTAAAATGGAGTTTTAATATTTTTGGGAATTATTTAATTAAATAATGAAAATAAGGTGTTGGTTAATTACTATTGTAGAATAATAATAAAAGGATTAAAAAGAAGGAAAAGAGAGTTGGGAAGTATTTTTGGAGAAAAAGCTATCCTACGTGAAAGTGAGAAGAGGCAAAGGAAGGAGAAGAACCAAGAGTTTCAGAATCTAACGAATCCTTAAGGTAAAAAGGTGATTTCTCGTAAATTACTATGCCTTATAGGTTTTGGGATCAAGATAGTGGATTGAGTGTGTTAGAAATCCCAAATTAAAATTTTCTAGGTTTGTAGGATTTGTCCCTAAACCGTTTATTTTGCATGAATTCGACTGAATTAATGTTATAGGAATATTGGATATGATTGGTATGTGTCATATTGCATTGTGTTATTGTTGTTTGGTTGATTTTGATGCAATTGGATGTGTGCATTCGTCTGGGTATGAATTGGATGGAATGAGAATGGTGTAATGCTGTTAAACTGCAGTTTCTGCTACTGCAAGTCGCAGGGAGCGGTTCTCGTGTGGGAGGAACGGGTTCCTTGTACAATTTCTAGAGGAGAGGAATTCTGAGTCTGCAGGAACCGGTTACTCCTGGGGAGGAACCGGGTTCCCAGTGTAATTTTTACAAAGGAAAATGATTTTTATGCAGGAACTGGTTCCCTGGTGGGAGGAACCGTGTTCCCCATACAAAAACCAGAGAGCGTGTTTCTTGAGAGTGTGGGAACCGAGTTCTCCTTAGGAGGAACCGGTTACCACTGTGTTGTTTTGAAAAATCCTTAAACTTTGAAAAATTATATTTTTTAAACCGTAACTCCGTTTTGAGTGCCGTTTTGGGCAGTATTCTGTAAATCAAATAACCTATTTTATAAAATGAAGAAAATGATAATTAATGGATTTTATTTTGAAAAGAGTTGTTTTTCCGAATTGTGACTAATGGTGCTTAGTAGGAATGGTGGATGAATTGGTATAAGATTGTTCTGACAGGTTGAACGTGGAATGTTGCTTGTATGCCATTTTTCTGTTGTTTATTCATGATTGTATTCATGATAGTATTGATATCATGTGTGGTTGTCGATGTTGTTTGTTCATGGTATGTTGTTAATACCATGTTCCGTTGTTGATGTTGCATGCTATTGATTGTGCATGCATATACATTGGTGGTAGCTAATTTCTATTTTGTGGAATTAGTGAGTTGACCAAGATCCGTTGCCGAGTTGGAATGGGCAGTGAGGTTTTATCTATGTCCGAGTTGGAATGAAATAGATGTTAATGCTGTGTCCGAGTTGGAATGGAACAATATGTGAATTTAGTTCACTGTCGGTACCACATGCATAAAGTCTTGCATTGCATTGTATGTGGATTATAACATGATAGGATGGTTTCCAGTGTTATAATCTTATTGTTGTTATTGTTGTGCATAATATGCTTCTGTGACTTGTGTTGTATATTGAATCTGATTATGCTAAGGAGGGTGGAATAATATACTTGAGCTATTTTATTGTTTTGAGAAACTTATAATGCATTTTAATTTATGATGAAGTCTCACCCTTACTTTGATGCTTTCAGATTGAGGCTTTAAGAGCTTAAGAGGTTGGTGAGGATGGCTCGTTGAGTTGTGCATTTACTATTTACGTGTCGGTGTCATGCTCTGATTTGTAACATTGGGGAACGTTTGGTTTAGAGTTATAATTAAACTGCTTTCATTTAGATGTATTTTGGGATAATTGTTGGTTTGAATTATCCGGTTTGGTGAATAATTCCGCTGTGTAGAACATCTTTCTTGGATTATTATTTTAATGATGTTCTTCAGTAAAGCATGACATATTTATGGAGTTTTATTTTAAACAATTATAATGCCCTTTTATTACATGTTAGCTCTGAATCTGTTAATAATTCGCGGGATACTTTAGAAGGGTGTTACAAAGACGCGCGTGTTGGTGATGACATTCCGATTGATGGGTAATTGCTTATATGTTTATGCTATTGGTGATGTTCATGATAGTTGATTGATATCATATTTTGGTGGATAATATTGCATGCTTGTTGATGTGCATGCATATACATTTGGTGGTAGCTAATTTCCATTGTGTGCAATTAGTGAGTCGCCAATAACCATTGCCGAGGTTGAATGGGCGGAGACGACCGTGTCGAGTTGGAATGGAGCGATGTTGATATTGTGTCCGAGTTGGGATGGAACAGTATGGTGAATTTAGCTCACTTTTGGTACCACATGCATAGAGTCTTACATTGCATTTTGTATGGATTATAACATGATAGGATGGTTTCTAGTGTTATAATTTAGTTGGTGTGTGTCATATAATATTTATGATTTGTGTTGTTGAATGGATGAATAAATCTGATTATGCTGAATAGGGTGGAATAATAGCTTATGAAATTCTATTGTTTTATAAATTTATAATGCATTTTAATGATGATGTAGTTTCACCCTTACTTTGATGATTTCAGATTGAAACTTTAGCGGCTTAGGAGTTGGTGAGGATGAGTCGTAGAGCTATGCATTTTTATTTATCGCGTGTCGGTGTCATGCTCTAATTGTAACACTGGGGAACGCTTGTCTAGAGTTATTGAATCTTTATTTATAAAATTTAAATTTAACAGTAACGTCAAAATATACTAATTTTTTATAAATTTTTAAACAAAAACAACAATTATTTTTGTAAAACGTTTAAATCAGTTAATTATTTTTTGAGAAAAAAAAGTTTATTTTATAAAAAATTTAAATATTTTGAAGAAATTACAAAATAATCCGTAGTAAAATCCGCCGGAAAATTTTCTGCGGTTTTGTTTTGAAAAAATACTATTTTTTTTAAAACTATATCTGCGAAATTTGTTGTGGAATAGTATTTTGTAGAAAATTTTATTATATTAAATAAAGTCACATAAAAATTCGCAGGTATTAAAATTTAGTTTTTCTAGTAGTGGCAGTAACATTTTTTTCTCTTAATAGCAAGCTTTTGAAGGAGACATTTGAATTTGTTTCCACCAACTTTGTGGAATTATTTGGCACGCGGACCCCAATATTGAAGGAGACATTTTCCCTCAATCCACACTAAACAGCTTTAGCACTAGTGTAATTTATTAGAGTGGATGCAATAATTGATCTGAAGTATTATTTTCAATCTTTAATATAAAATCTCTTTATCTAAATCCTAAATGTTAAGAAAATTAACAATATTACTAGTTTTGCAAACTTATCAATTAGGAGAAGGAATTTTTTAAGTCATAGTATGTATCATTAGTTTTTCTTTTAATAAGGGTGTGGCTACAAGAAATTTTACATTTACTAGTGACAAAAACCATTTGTAAAATTCCTAAAACGGCATATAGTTAGCTATATTTTTAGAAGTGGAATCGAATCCAAGAACTTTGATTAAATTAGAAGAAACTCATTCCATCTCATCCAAATGCTCATGGGTCTGTAGTGTGTATTTGAATGAGATAATTGAAATTTTAAAGAATTTAATATTTTATAAATTTTAAATTATACAATTGAAATCTATTCAATTTTAGTTTTGTTTGTTTTGATAGAGTATAAAATTATGGTTGTTAATTTTTTGGTCATGTTTTAAATTTCAATAGTTTCTAGTCTAATATAATATTTGAAAATTAGGGACCAATGCAATTTTTGAAAATTTTAGGTGTTTATAAATTAAACTAACATATGGACTATTAAATTGAAAGCAAATATATAATATATGGGTTGCATTTGAATAAATATTGGACTAAGACCCATATGTGATATTTTAATAATTTATAAAATAATTTTAAAAAAATATTAATGAAATTAATTTAAGAAAACAAAATAAAAAATTAATATAAAAATGTAAACAAAAAAATTTATATTTATAAAAAAAACATATGTAAAAATAAAAAAATAAAATAAAATGCCATGTGCCCTTAAAAACTATTAAAAAATAAGAAACTGCCACGTGGGACTGCCTCCTATGAAGATTTCACCGCTCAGTCAGTTAAATAGTGTAATAGGGGTGTCTGGAAAAGGAATCTGTGTTTTCTATGGGGAGAATCACAAAAACCTTCTTAACGAGAGGTAAATCAAAACACGCCTATATGACAGAGGGTAAAAGACATTTAACCCTTAATAGTATATAGCATTTACACATTTTTATAAAAACATTGTTTTCTTGGTGTATGAGGTTTGTGTTGAATTATGATGGTTATAAGATTTATGTGTTGAATTATAATGGTTATAAGGTTTATGTGTTGAATTATAAAGCTGTGTGATAAATTTTGATAAAAATATGATTTTCGTGATGTATAATAGTATATAGCAATATTTATATGGTTTGTGTTGAATTATAATGGTTATAAGATTTATGTGTTATATAACTTAGTTCAAATGCCTTTTAATTTGTTGGTTTTGTTTCAGATAGGTTGAGAAGATAGAAATAACAATTTACTAAAAGTTGTTGATGTGCAGAAGACAAGTTCGTAGTTTTTTAGCTCGAGTTGATATATATATTGGTAATATGCAAATATGAAACTTTAATGTTGTGTTAGCGCTTCTAAAAAATATGCTACCATTTTATTAAAAAATAAAACTTATGCCAACACAGCCATTTGCACAATAGATACCACTTTTAACAACAAAATGTTTCTTAAACAAGACATTAGACAACGGTTTGTAAAAAAAGTAATGCCTATAGTGGAGAATATGAAATGCTGCCTAAAAGTGACCTAAATGAGATCTAAAAGATACATTAGACAACACTTTTGAAAGCGCTGTCAAAAAAGGTACAACAAAAAGCGTGTTTCAAGAAAAAGCGTTGCCTAAAGGGGGACAATAGAAAGCACTTTTAAAATGAAGCGTTGCCTAAATGAGACATAAGTCATCGCTTTTGCATTTAAAAAGCGTTGTCTTTCTCTACAGTAGCACTAGTATAGGCATCACTTTTAAGTGTTGTCTATTAAAAATAATCGTTGTCTTTTCCCTTATATGGCATAGTGAACCAAATGCAAAATAAAGAAATAACTAAAGGAGAAGAAGAACAAAATGGTAAGGAACTGAGAAAAGAATAGTGTACGTACTTCAGAAACCATTGCATCTCACTTAGTCCAATCGACGCACCAACTTAAACAGAATAGGACATCACTACTTTTCCTGCTTCCCTTTTCTACCCACGAAAGTTCTGCAGCCTTCGATCCCACCGCACTTAGGTTCAGAGAGAAGATATATAATGAAAAAAAGTTGAGAGAAAAAGAAAAGAGAGCTTAGGGTTAAGAGAAAACATATTTTAGTTAGATAGAAGAGAGAGAAAGAATAGCAAAATAAAGAGGAAGGTAAGAAGTAAAGAGAAAAGCAAAGAGTAATGTATTTATTTTAACCGGGTGATATATACTAGTTATGTTATATCGTTCGTGTCCACAAATATTGGTTATTGGTTCGTCGTTCGACAATTCTACCATAAATGAGTTTGGGATTAAATGAGTTGAAAATAAAAGACAAAAAGTAAATGAACAAAAAATATATAGGATAGACAGCTTGTCGGGAATGAATGCACACTACCTACCACAGACTTAAATCTACCGTCCAGTTATACTCAGCCTACGATACTCGTCCGTGTCATCACATACCTCTCACAATCTAAGCTATTTCTAACCCAAATTGAGAATTCAACTGCGTCGGCTCCATATCTATCTTTGGCATATTTCACCAACACATAGGAATTAAGATCAGATACCTTAAGTGAATGTCAACTCTAAACCCATTTCTAACATTCAGAAACTAATAGATAATCATCCTAGGTAAGAATCTAAGCGATATATCTCTAGCAAAGCTCAAATCCCTAACATAAAGTAAAAACCTAAGACAATCACCAACACAAATTCGTAAATCAAACTTTATACAACGCCAAGGGCGACAAATATACATGAGCAAGAGTAGATATACATACATAACCAACAAAATAGAGAAATACACAAAGAGGAGAAGAGATAAACCACTCATTTACACCAGTTTGTCAACGCCTATCGAAGAGCAATCCACCTCCAATCATCCATGAGCAAGTCCTAATGTTGTTTTCTAAGCTAAACTATCAAAAATAAAGGTTGATGGAAATTGAGATCAAAATCCACCCCAAAACCATAACCTAAAAACGTGCAAAAATGAAGTTATAAAGTAAATCTCAGACGACTGCGCTCAACGGGCTCAGTTATTTACACATAAACCGACCTAAATGTCGCTCAGCAGCGAGGGCACATTGAGCGACCTCTAAAACCAAATTTCTTTCTGCCACAACAAGAATAGCACCCAATGCGCCCAAAACGCTGCCAGAGCGGCCTCACCGCGATGAGCGGCCTCCATTGAGCAAAACTTCCCAAAAATGGACTTTTATTGCAGAAAACACACCCGGAGTTGTGTCTTTGACACTTTATTCCTCGATGCTCCAAATGTGCAACAAATAGCTACAAAAATACATTAAAACTAATCAAACGATACATTATGTACACAAAACACAATAAAACGATTTACAACAAAAAGCGGGTTATTCAACAATTATTAATAAACAAGAACGGATAAGTGCCACAAAATATATATATAAAATAACTACATTTTGGCACTTATCAACTCTCCCCAACTTGACACATTGTTTGTCGTCAAACAAAGTCAACTAACTAAAAAAACAAAGAATGATAATAAAATAATCACGAATCAACAAGTTTTTAAAACGGAAAATAAATGTATGGTTCAAACGAAAAAGTACACGACAAAATGCAAAGGCACCACTATCCTACTCCTACAACAACAACATATAAACGAAATAAATCCTAAGTACAAAAATCATGCAAAACATTCTAAAACAAAACAAGCTCAATCATGAATCACAACTAGCAAAAATTCATCGGTATATGAAGAACACACAAAGGTGAGGGATAAAAAACACTCCTCCACAATCTTGCAAACAATAGACTAAATTATACATTCATCCCAAAAACGTATTGAAAATACAAATGCAAGAATAACAAGGATTTTTCAAGGTTGTTATGTAGTTTGGTTAACAAACAAGTGATAAGTCCTAAAGATATTTGAAACAAAAACTTGCCTAAACCTAAGGGAGTGATCAACTCACAAAGTTCCAAACAATACAATTTCAATCAAACTTCTTCTTCATCACAAATTGTCAAACCAAAACACCTTACTTATTAACACAACATTATTCATACTCTTTTTGTTTTTCTTTTTCAAAGTTTTTTCTCTTTATTTCTTTCTTTTTCTAATCTTTCTTTTTCACATTTTTTTCTTTCTTTCTTTTCTTTTCTTAACCTCATACCAATTACATTATAAGTGCATAAACATTCCTCTCCCCAACTTGAATTCAACCAACATCATTATGTGAATACTTCCTACTTTCTAAGGCAAGGTAAAAATTCATACAACAACATATAGCTGAGGGTTCAAGAAACAAAGAAATCAACATCCATAAAAAAGGCGAATTCAACATTCATAGACAAGCATCAAGTTCAAATGAACATGGATATTGATAAAAGCTCAAAGGGGTTAACAAATGATCACACACTCACAAGGTTAATTGAATATTTGGACAAGGTAGTTATGCTTAAAATCAAACAAAAATGTCTTGATCCTTTTCATGCATTCATACAATCAACACAAAATAAAAGATTAAGCATAATAAAATCTAGCTAAAACAAGAATGTGGCCTCCAACATATGTAAACAATGGAAAGCTTCCTCACATTTATGGTTAAAAAGGGAACTAAAGTGATTCAATTCATGAGCAAGTAATGCAAAAAGAATGAATGTCATGGTAATTGTACAAATGATAAATTTCCTAAACACGTTATGCTATATAAAGCGATAAACGGTAATGCGTGTATCAACTTTGAAAACTATCATTACCATACATTCGCAAGTTAAAACAATCAAACTCAAAAAATCACAAAATGAAACCTCAAGCTACCCGACCAAAATTTGAGTCCAAACAACAACAAAAGAATTAGAAAAATAAAATTTACAAAATTTACAACCAACAAAACTCCTCAAGCTAAACATGAAGAGCTTGAGGAAATCACAATTTGACACAACAAAACAAATGGGTGAAAGTGAATTAACAAGTCGAAAATATAAGATTTGAAATTAAGAGAAACTCTTATTTCAACTTGTTAAAACACAAGCCACCAAACACGTAAACAAACATAAACAAAACATAAACAAACACAAACAAACATGCTTGTTTTACGTCGTAAGCACGACGCCTTTATTGTGCGAGCACTAGTAACCTCCTCTCGTCATGCCATGGTATTTCCACACCGTGAAAACCTAAATAAAGTGTCCTAACAACCACACAACGAACATTACGAATACGAGTCAATTCACAACAATACGTGAAAACTAGGAAAAACTCAAATATGCACAAGTATGGAAAGTAAACACACAAAATGTACAAGTAACAATATACAAGTTCATATACAAAGTCTATACAACATATACATTAATTACAAAACTCAAAAACAACGGAATTATCGCAATACAGAAACATTAAAACCAATCCCCGGCAACGGCGCCATTTTGTTGAAGCGGTAAAACGACAAGCAAAGAGTGAGGTATTTATTTTTACCGGGTGATATATACCTATTCGTTATATCGTATCGTGTCCACAGAGATTGGTTATTGGTTCTTCGTTCGACAATTCTACCATAAATGAGTTTGGGATTAAATTAGTTGAAAATAAAAGACAAAAAGTAAATAAACAAAAAGATAAAGGATAAACAGGTTGTCTGAAACGAATGCATACTACCCGTCATAGACTTAAATCTACCGTCCAGTTATACTCATCCTACGATACTCGTCCATGTCATCACATACCTCACACAACCTAAGCTTTTTCTAACCCAAATTGAGTATTCAACTGCATCACCTCCATACCCATCTCAGGCATATTTTACCAATACAGAGGCATTAAGATTAGATATCCTAAGTGAATGTCAGCTCTAAACCCATTTCTAGCATTCAGAAACTAACAGATAATCATCCTAGGTAAGAATCTAAGTGATCCATCTATAACAAAGTTTAAATCCCTAACATAGAGTAAAAACCTAAGACAATCACCAACACAAATTCGTAAAGCAAACTTTATACAACGCCAAGGGCGACAAATATACATGAGCAAGAGTAGATATACATACATAACAAAAAAAATAGAGAAATACACAAAGAGGAGAAGAGATAAACCACTCATTTACATCGATTTGTCAACGTCAATCAAAGAGAAATCCACCTCTAATCATCCATGAGCAAGTCCTAATGTTGTTTTCTGAGCTAAACTATCAAAAATAAAAGTTGATGGAAATGTAGATCAAAATCCACCCCAAAACCATAACCTAAAAATGTGCAAAAATGAAGTTATAAAGTAAATCTCAGACGACCACACTCAGCGGGCTCAATTATTTACACATAAACCGACCTAAATGCCGCTCAACGGCCTCTAAAACCAAATTTCTTTCTGCCGTAACAGTAACAAAGCACTCAACGCGCTCCAAAACGCACTAAGCGGACTCGTGCTCAGCGGCCTCACCGCGCTTAGCGGCCTTCACTGAGCAAAACTTCCCAAAAAAGGACTTTTATTGTAGAAAACGCATTCGGAGCCGTGTCTTCGACACTTTATTCCTCGATGCTCCAAATGTGCAACAAATACCTACAAAAATACATTAAAACTAATCAAATGGTACATTATGTACACAAAACACAATAAAACGTATTTACAACAAAAAACGGGGTTATTCAACAATTATTAACCTGTTGAACGTATCAACCTGCTAAATTCCATACCATATCAATTATCCTTGTTACTTAACAGTCACTTTCCGAAACATCTAGATATTTGCACCATACTTGCACATCAACAATCATTACATTGATTCTCATCCTTCGAGAAGTCAACACCAATCATTCCTGATCATCCTTCAAGACGCTCCAACTCGTTAAATGACCAAATTCTTAAATCCATGTTACCTTAGAATTCATGAATCAACAAAGCTCCAACAACACTTACACTATAGCCATCAGCAGCATGCTATCCAATATCTCACAACCAAAGACATCCGAGAAGCAAAGCTTCTCCCTCACTTAGCTTCAACTAACTCCTACAACAACAATTAGAAAACAATAAGTACCGACAGTGTTCCACACACTTGTCGCGTACAAAAAAAGTAAACAACATTAGAAGACTCTGGTCGGACAGAACGACCTGCTCTGATACCAATTGTAACACCCCATTTCCTAATACTAGTAAATATAATAAAATACACATCATATATCAGAGTGCTCCACAATGGGATGTCACATAATTCAAATTCTCATGATGTTTCAAAATAATCATTCGTTCAGCGTAAAATAATTCAATTCGGTTTTCATGGCACTCTACCCTCAACATCAATTCAAATCCACAAAGATACATGGTTCAACAAAATTCATAAATTAAGATACGTAACAATAAAAACAAATAGAAGAACATAACAATTTCTCAAATCTCGTGTTACGTATCAGAGCGAGACTCTCTATATTCGACAAGCATACTAGAGACTCCAAGCTATCATAACACTTCTACGAACTATTCTCGATCACCTGCACGTTACCAATATAAAGGCAACGACGAAAACAAGTAAAGGGGTGAGATATCAAACCATATAATTGAGATTATGATAAACAATATATAGTTCAAATTATATAAAATCACTATTTTGCAATCACACCACTATTCCACAACAACTTAATTCAATCACAAAAACAACATCATCGAGTGTTATGATATGCAACTTAACGAATGCAAATGCATGTGGTACCATCGGAGTAAAACTCCCAACATAAAGAACTTCCAGTAATTCTGAGGCATCAAGGCATAAGCCTTCAATGTAATCATCCTTCCCCTAACGGCTCAACGTAGTTCTACCCTTCACGACTCAACGTGGTTTTTTCCCTCACGGCTCAACGTAATATGCAAATCTATGTGTGCGACCACATTCACAATGTCAACTTATCAATAACGCCAACGAAATCACCACCGGCTTACAAGCCTACAACATAATCATTTTACCCCTTACGGCCAACATAATCAATTTTCCATTTACGACCCAACAAAATAAATTTATTAGCACTAGACATAGGCCTATAATGTAATCAACAACAATCCAACCATCAACGTTGACTATCAAGGCTCTACCAATAACAATGTTCAATAACAATAACAACAACAAATTTCCATACAGAAAACCACATCGAGTCAACAAAGATTCACTGGTTGTGTTTAAAAATACTTTTATAAGGTAAATCGTAATTTTAGCTATCCAAGGGTTCAAACGACAACTAAATCGGAGTTACGGTCGCAAAGATATGACCAAAACAGTTTTTTCAAAGTTATTTTTCTGTTTTTGTACAGCATGAACCGATACATAATCCTATGTATCGATGCATAAATCACTTGTAGCGATGCAAGCATCGTATGAGTCGATACAAAGACAGCATTAGTCGATGCAAGCATCGTATGAGTCGACTCATACGATATTCCAAATCCTGTTTTTTCTAATTTTCTTCAGCATGAGTCGATACATGGCAGTTGTATCGATGCATGATGTTTCCAAGCTTCTGGTTTTTAAAATAAGTACAACATGTATCGATACATACATGCTTGGGTCGACTCATGCAGCGTGAAAACACCCAAATTCCAGTCCTTATGAAATCCCACGATTCGATTTGGGATTTCCATCAATCACAACAGCAACGTGATACAAACTAGCAAACTCCTAAATCCCTAACTACCTATCATCCATCATATTCCCAATTAGAGAGCAAGAACCCCACCCTTATCTGGATTCAACGACAGTTCAACTCTTGATCGGATTTCTGGGACTTTTGGCTCTAGTGCTTCCCACGTTCGTGTTCTCCAAAACCCTATTCCTCTTCTATTTTCTTATCACTACTATTTTCTTTAATAATAATAATAATAATAATAATAATAATAATAATAATAATAATAATAATAATAATAATAATAATAATTCCACTATTATATTATTATTTCCATAACTTAAACCAACACATTCAATCGAATAATACCACAACGCAATTTACTTCAATATATTATAATTCATCAATTTCAACGAATAATTCCAAAATAATTTAATTAAATAATTAAATTCGGGCATTACATTAGAGATTCGGTTACTTACAAGATTGACTATATTGTTCCTAGGATAATAGTGTATGTTTCGTGTTTTTAAGTTTTTGGGTGTTAATCTCTTTGTTAGAGATTGTTATTTAAAGTAGTAATCAAATGTTTTAAAGTACAAACTGGAATGTAAAGCAATTTTTAAACTTAAGGGAATGTAAAATACCTCAACTGAAAAGGAATAACATTGAAAATAAAATTGGTGCTTCATACATACGTTCTCAGCAAATCATTTCTCGAACACTTGATACTTTGAGTTATTTAGTATAATTTGTACAACGAAGTGAGCACACAAAATTCTAATGTAAAAACTCCTATATATTGTAATTCTAAACTAACTATAATGAACAACATTCTTCTGAGAGATTGACACGTTCTTGTTTTCATATCTCTAGCCTTTTCGCATGATTCCATGTATCTCTTTTTCAAAGACCAAATAAGTGCTAAAATCAATAATAGCCTTATTTAAATGTCTATTGAATCCTCTTCGAGTATCTTTAGATCATTTGCTGAGTTATTCACCTTGCATTACTTCGTCTGTGTACACTCGTTCGAAATGTCTCTTCTAACACTTCATTTTAAATTATCTTTTATCATCCCAATGTTCGTTGGAGCGTCAAAATTATAGCTAACAATGACATCATTACTTGAACCAAACCTAGCAAATAAAGGCATAATACAATAAACATGTGGTTGGAATTGAACAATATGATATTATTAGTCACAAAAAGTAATTTTTGAACATAACTTATCCCTAATTTATTGTAAAATTTTCCACAATATTTAATTTTCTTATATTATTGATCAACTTTTTAGCCTTACAATCTTGATTGAAGTAATTGAATCATCTTTTATTTCTTTTAATTCAATTAAAATAAAAAGAATTAATGAAGAGATAATTAATTTTATTTCACTCAAATGCACTGAAACACATGCCCGCATACATTGATTTGAGATCTCTGAACAAGAAATTTCAATATTAATTTCTAGCAATAACATATACAAATGAATATTGATAATGCTTTCATTAAGTTATAAGTCACTCAATTTAATTTATTCATAGTTTTTCTTTCAAAGATTCACAATATGAAATAAAGCTTTGAGTTCATGACCCATGAGTTGTTGCAACGAAATTCCGCTCAAAGGAATGCTCAATGGTGGAAGCTCAACGACAAAACTTTGCGAAACACTTTTCATTGTTGGTCGAAAACATGGATTGTGTTTTAAGCATGCAAATGCAATTACAGCAACACGAATTATGTCACGTATAACTATGTCATTGTTTGGAAGTGAGAGACGCTGATCTAGTACTTCACATAATTTGATATCTTCCATTGATGTTGATTGAAGTAATGCCAATATATCTCCAGGATGTCTTCCACTAATGTTTCAAGTGCAACTACACCAAAACTATATACATCACACTTTTCATTCACAACCATAGTATAGGCAAGTTCTGCATTAATCAAATCGATATCGTCATATTAAAACATCTAAAGAAAATATACTTAAAATATGTAATAAAGAAAAAAATTAGACACAGTATTTAATAATATCTAATTCATTGTGATACTGTTTTATGCATATTGCATATCATTATAAACTAAATTAAAAAAACTACAAAGAAAAGTGCAATGTATAATTTACCTGGAGCAATATATCCAATAGTTCCAGCAACTATCGTTCGATTGGATGATTCATATTGAAGAAGTCGAGCTGTGCCAAAGTCAGCTATCCTTGGCTCCCATTCAGAGCTTAGCAAGATGTTTCCATTAGATATGTCTCTATGCACTATGGGAGTTGGACAATCATGATGAAGATATGACAAACCAAATGCGACTCCTTTCAAAAAGTTAATCCTCTTTCTCCAACTGAATTCCATAGCTTCTACATCATCATACAAGATAGAGAACAAACTTCCTCTCTCCATGTACTCATAGATCAAAAACATAATTCTTTTGTGCAAGCAGAAACCATAAAGCTTCACAATATGTCGATGCTTTATTTCTGATAAGATTCTCACTTCATTTCTAAAACTCTCATCAAAAGATGGAATCTCTGCTTCATATCCATGAAGTTTCTTTAAGGCAACAACTTTACCACATGGTAATTGTGCTTTGTAAACACTTCCATATGCTCCTGTTCCAATGCAATGTCTTATGTCAAAGTCTTCAGTTGCCTTAATGATGTCATCGTATGCAATATTTCCGTCATAATTCCATATACTAAAAAAATCGCCATTCTTTGTTGTGCTTGTGATTTCATGATTGGTTTTTATAGAACCATGACGAAGTTTCAAGCAAATCAGGAGTGAGAATGTTAGAGTTAGAGTAATGAAAATTGAAATACCTATGACAACAAAATGCCTTTCTTTATTCTTGGTCTTATGAGGTGACCCATGTAAGAATTGGTTAACAGAAATGTTGATACATTCATCCTTGTTCCTCGTATAAATGTTAGTACAATCTGGAATGGGATCCTGTAAACAATTGTAGGAAACATCCATATAACCGGAACTACAAAGAGATTGTGGAATGATTCCAGTTAAATTGTTATTGTTGAGATAAAGTTGTTCAAAATTTCCAAACGAATATGGGACTTCACCACTAATATAGTTGTAACTGAGGTCTATTATGAGAAGAATATTATGTGTTAACGGGAACATTATGGAAGGAATGGGGCCAATGAGTAAATTGTGGGAAATATCAAGTACTTCTAATTTAGAAAGATTTGTTAATGAAATTGGAAGGGTTCCACTGATAAAGTTATTACTTAATCGTAACTCTTGCAATTTGATTAATTGACCCAAGTTAGATGGGAGGAACCATTGAAAAATTGTTAGAGATGTCAAGGAGTTCTAATTGGGTTAGATTTGTAAGGAAAACAGACATGGAACCATGAAACTTGTTGTTGGATATGTATAACATTTGTAGTTGTGTGAGATTTTGTAGTGAAACAATGGAACCTTGAATCCTATTGTAAGAGATGTCTAACACTTGTAGTTGTGTGAGATTTTTTAGTGAAACAATGGAACCTTGAATGTTGTTCTTGGAGATGTGTAAGTACTTTAATTGTTTAAGATTGCCTAGTGAAGGAGGTATCTCACCTTCAAGATGATTAAAATACAAATCAAGAAGAGTGAGCTTTGTGAGATTTCCTAGTGAAGGAGGGATCTCACCTACAAGATGATTAAAAGACAAATAAAGATGAGTGAGGTTTGTGAGATTTCTTAGTGAAGGAGGGATCTCACCTACAAGAGAATTTGAGGACAAATCAAGAAGAGTGAGTTTTGTGAGATTTCCTAGTGAAGGAGGGATCTCACCTACAAGAGAATTTGAGGACAAATCAAGATGAGTGAGTTTTGTGAGATTTCCAGTTGAAGGAGGGATCTCACCTACAAGATAATTGTAAGATAAATCAAGATGAGTGAGTTTTGTGAGATTTCCAGTTGAAGGAGGGATCTCACCTACAAGATAATTGTAAGATAAATCAAGAAGAGTGAGTTTTGTGAGATTTCCAATTGAAGGAGGGATCTCACCTACAAGACGATTGTAAGATAAATCAAGATGAGTGAGTTTGGAGAGGAGACAAATATCTTTTGGAATAACCCCTTGAAAGTACATTGAACTTAAAACAAGAACTTCTAAAGAATGAAAAACAGATATGTTGAGTGCTGAAAAATTAACATAGAAAATACCATGACTTTCTATGTTGATTCCTTTTATATTTCCATTATCATTGCAACGTATTTCGTGCCAATGACAACGTCTTGAGATATTAAAATGTGGATCCGACGTGTTCCACCATCCACTATTCAATATGGCATTTGCTTCCCTTTGAAGTTGAGAGGTTTGTGTTGCAGAATGAGCTTGGAGGATGAAAACCAAAACAAGAAGAATGGCCATCCACATTTTTGAACAATAGAAATTATTTTTAAATGTAATGATTTTGTATGACTAACATACTGGTATAACACTCTTATATATTGTCACACTAAAAGGCCATCCACATTTTCAGACCATAGAAAATATAAATTGAAGAATTTTTCAAATTCATTATTTTTGAGATGTAATGAATTGCATACAATGTTGTGTGAGTAGCATGCTCTTTGGCCAATTTATTACATTTTGATATTTGATATTTGATAATTGAATGTGCTACGCATATCTCACGGCATAAGATAAATCTAGTAATTAATATTTCTGGTTATGAAAAATTGAATGGATATTATTAGGGTGAAATTCGTTTTAATCTTTGACAAAAAATTTAATTCAATTTTGTTATGAAGAAAGTGGACAAATCAAATCTATTGTGAGATAGTTTATGATAGTGGATGCAATAAGTGAGTTTGAAAAGGAGACCAATTTTTCTGGAACAGTCCCTTGTATTCCAATTGAACTTAAAAAATTGTGCTTCAGACGTGTTCCACACCAACCACTCTTCAATATCTCGCAGCATAAGATAAGTCTAGTAATTAGTATGTGTGAATATGAAAATTTGATAGTAACATTCCTAGAAAATACATATTTTTTCTATTAGTAGAAAGCTTTGAAGGAGACATTTGAATTTTTCTTCTATCAAATTTGTGGAATTATTTGGTGTGTGGGCCTCAATGTTGAAGGAGACACTTAGCAGTTATTACGAGGATGAATTAATTAATTCAGAATATTTATCGATAGTATTTTTAATGGCAATGTATATCCTATTGCGGTTTATAATCTGTTCATAGTGGTGTGGTTGTTTTGTTTTGTTTTGTTGTAAATTTATCATTGGTTTTATTTTTATTTTATTGTATTTTTATTTTTGGTACATATTAATTTATGTACAAGAAACTCTTCTTCGTGGACCCATTTTGTTGTAAATGTTTTGCCCCTGATTACGTGTGGAAATATGCATACGTCCAAAGTCGTCTCCTAACATAGTTAATCAATCAAGTGTGTCCCAAGTCAACAAGTCAACTTTGGTGTGTTTTATACTCTTAAACATGAAATTAAATGGATGTTTTTAGGTTGAACCTCGTTTTAATCTTTGATAAAAATTTTGATTCGATTTTGTTATTGAGAAGGAATAATAGAGTCTAATTAATAAATAAATAAACTCAAATTATCATATTTTGTTTCTATTTTATTTAGTTGATGAAATGAAAATATCAATACAAAAACTCGCTAAATGGCGGGTTTGTTACGGAAGTTTTGCAAACCTTCGAAAATTGATTAAAATTTACCGTTCATGTGACATCCATTAGAATTTTTTATTAATGACGTTTATTGAAAACCTCCTCTTTTGGCTAAATTCTTCTACCATTTTTATATTAATTTTAATGACCGATCTCTTCTATGACGTTATATAATTTCTCAAATCTAAAAAGATGAAATTGAACCAATCTCTCTCGATGTTCATCTTTTAAATGTAACATCTGAATTCTACCCGAAAATATATCGAAAATCGTAGTATTTTAAAATTTTAAACAACACATGGATGACACATTTCAACATTAACAACACCAATGTAAGATACATAATATTTTTTAATTCGGAGGATCACATAACAACTTGCAATAGCTTTCAAACAAAATACTTTTTATTACTACGCAACGAATTCGTAGTTATACAATGAACATATTGTACTAATAACAACTTGAAACATCTTGTTCAACTTTCAACATACTTAACAACTTTTATTTCACAACATCACTTAGGATTCAACAAATTATACTAATAACAATAAGAGTCAACGATATAAACGACATAGACTAAACGCCCCCATTACTACATAAAGAATGACAATCGACTTGAACTAACAACTAATTCTTCCATTCTTGAATACCTACGTTAAAGATAAAGGCAACGGTGAAATAAATGAAAGGGATGAGATATCAACAACTATAAACATGTGTATGATAAACAATATATTAGATCATATCAAACAAATATCACCACTTCCCATCAACACATATACAACAACCAATAACAGACTTAACCCGGACAACTTATTAACAGTAACAACCTACATTAATCAACTACGTAGTAACCACAACAACAAACTTTAACACTACATCAACTTATCAAACAAAAATAACAACTTATATCAAACCGCAATAACAACAATGACTTAGGCAACAACAACTAAACCATACAAATCAGATGAGACTCAACTATTCGAATGCATGTGGTACCATTTGGAGTAAACTTTCAACGTAATTATTTGCCAATTTACCGAGTCACAAGGCATAAGCCTTCAACGTAATCATTTTGCCAACACAGGCCAACGTAATCAATTTGCCAATCCATGCCAACGTAATATGCAAATGTATGCATGCGGCCACGACCACAACATCAATCCAATCAACAACGGAAACTAAACGACAACACAACAACGACAATGACAACGTAATCAACAATTCAACATTTGCCATAGGCCTACAATGTAATCAACATATCAACGTAATCAACAACATCTCGCAACAAATTAATCGTTCTGCTACACAAAATAAATATCTCGCTCAGTGCTAACCAAATTATCAATTTGCTTTCGCTAGCTTGAACTCGATTGCAACTATTTTCTACTTCTCGCTAACTTCCTTTCAACATATTATTAATATGCCAATTCATTTAATCAATTCAAAATTCATTATTATCAATAGTTTCTATCAACTATTCTTAATCTAACAATTTGTTATTTTCGCTAAACTTGATTATGCTTGCACTTGTTTTCCAATTTTGATAATTAAACTTCTACTAATTATTAACATCATTATTTATTGATCCATTTCATAATACCCGACCTAGATAACTCATAATTATATAAATACTTAATTCCCTAAACAAAATGCCATAGGAAGCCCACCTCACATGATGCACAACTTGGGAAGCCCATCCAAGGCCGTAGCGTCCTCCCCTTAGTATGTGGGGTCCCCCACTTTCCTTCCAACAACATGGGGTGTCCTCCCCTTAGGGTTATGGCCCCCACCATCCATTTTTCAATCTCCATCTTCTTTGTTTATTTTCAGGACCGCTTCAATGATTTTTCTCCTACAACTATTTTCCTTCAATCGATCACAATGTAACTAACACACCAATATTTCCAACCACAATTCACCAGCCAATAATTCATTCAGCCACGACAACTTCTCAACACAGTAAAACAACAACATAATTAGCAAATTATTCAATACGGACAACAATCATCTAATTCAACCAATTCAAGGAATCAAATATTGTAACATCCCAATATTTTCAATTATTATTTATTTAATTAGAAAGTGGATTATTGGAATTATTTAATTAAATAAAAAGGAATTGGGTTGGTGGTGTAAGGAGTAGAAGGAGGAGGTGTGAGGAGTAAAAGCCTCTAAACTTACTATTTTGTTATTATTATTATAGAATAATAATAAAAGAAAAGAAAAGAAAAGAGGAAAAGGTGAATTGGGAGTCTTTTTGGAAAAAAAACTGATCGTACGTGAGAAGTGAGAAGTGAGAAGATGCGGAAGGAATAGAAGAACCAAGAGTTCAAGGATTCAAAGAATTGCTCAGGTAAGGGGTGATTTTCTCTTAGTTATTATGCTTATAGATTTCGGAAATGATAGGGTTGATTGAGTAGTTAGGAATCCCAATTTAGGATTTTCTAAGTTTATGAAATTTGGCCCTAATATTGTCTAATTGCATGAAATTGAGTCAATCACATGTTATGGATATGTTAAGTGGTGTCGGATTATGTTCTTATGCCTTGAAACATTGTTTGGTGGATGAGTTTGATGATGAATTGGTGATTGATTCGTATTTGTATGTGTGGATGAATTGAACAATGAAATGTCAAAATGCAATTTTACTCACAGTGTTCGCAGAACCGGTTCACTAGTGGGAGGAATCGAGTTCCTGGTATATGCTTGCGTGCTATCTTTCTAGTGATTTATTCATGATGGTTGTTGATATCATGTGTTGTTGTTGATGTTGTATATTCATGATGGTTGTTCATGTTATATTCTGGTGATTGTTCATGATGGTTGTTGATATCATGTGTTATTGTTGAATGTTGCATGTTGTTAATGTGCATGCATATGCATTGGTGGTAGCTAATTCCCATTGTGTGGAATTAGTGAGTTGGCCAATATCTGTGGCCGAGTTGGAATGAGCGGTGAGGTTTTATCTATGTCGAGTTGGAATAGAATAGATGTTAATGCTGTGTCCGAGTTGGAATGGAACAGTATGTGACTTTAGTTCACTGTCGGTACCACATGCATAGAGTCTTGCATTGCATTTTGTGTGGATTATAACATGATAGGATGATTTCTAGTGTTATAATCTGGTTGTTGTGTGTGATGCATGTTACGACTTGGATTGTGAATTAAATCTGATTATGCTGAATAGGGTGGAATAATAGCTTATGAAATTATGTTGTTTTATGAATTTATAATGCATTTTAATTATGATGAAGTCTCACCCTTACTTTGATGATTTCAGATTGAAGTTTAGCAGCTTAGAAGTTAGTGAGGGTGTCTCGTAGAGCTATGCTTTTATTTTATCGCGTGTCGGTGTCATGCTCTGATTTGTAACACTGGGGAACGCTTATCTAGAGTCATTGTTAAACTCTATTTTGTTTTGATGCTTATTTGGATATTATTTTGATTACTCAAGGCATAGACCTTTGAAGTTTGTTGGTTTTGAACTTATCCAAGTTTTGAGATTATTCCGCTGTGTAGAACATGTACGTTGAATGCTTAATGGAATTTTGTTCTTCAGTCAAGCATGACATCTGTTTGGAAAATTTATTCTAATCAATTGTGATCCCCTTTAATACATGTTAACTCCGAATATATTATATTAATTGCGGGGGTATTTAGAAGGGTGTTACAAATATCACCGAAACAACAACAACATATCCATGACATCAATTTATGCAACCCAACCCACATATGGTCTATCATATACCCGGTTATAGAGATTGAACACCACACTTACCTTAGTTTTAACGGCAGTTCTGTAACACGGTGAACTGACTTTGTAGAATTTTTGTATCCAAATGTGCGGATAGCAAGAGTCGCCACCGACTTTTATTTTTATCCAATTAAGGGAAGGTAAAAGTACAGAAAAAGACCTTCGTTTAGATTCTGAGTTCGGGAGAATGGTTATGAAAAGGGAAGGTATTAGCACCCCTTTCCATCCGCAGTTTATTCTACGGGCTCTTAGTTGCTCTAGATCACTTTAAAAATTGCTTTCTGTGTGTTTGACAAAAATGTTTTGAAAGAGGCATTTCGCTTTGACTTTGTAATGACTCATGTAGGAGTGTATACAAAGTGTTCGGAAATGTTTGTTTTGAAAAGAATTTGAACTTTGAAAAAGAGTGTGTGGTGTGAAAAGCATTTGGTTTAGAGCGACTAAAAGACTTATTACCCACTCAGAATTGGTCGTTTTTTGTACTTCTAAATTCCTTTAGAATAGCGCTAGCCATACCATTAGTTAGTAGGTAGCTCCATTCGTTGGATGTAAGCGGGACATTCGAAGGGACATCGGATGGTCATTGAAGGCAACTTGTAGGAAGTATCCTAGCATATTCGAAAGGACTATCATCATTTTTCGTAGGCGAAAATCGAGGGTCAAGATCATGTATTCGTAGGCGACATCGTGGGTCTATGATCTTTGTATCGAAGGGACTATGATGATTTGTTTGGAAGGCAACGGTGCTAAAATACCCTACGCTCGAGGGACATGACCATTTTGAATTCGTAAGGCAACGAGAGAGAATTACCCTAAGGGGTGCATGTGTGAGAAAGAAGTGTGTTGATTTCAGGTATTTTATCTTGAAAGTTAGTGGGCTATGTTCAATTTTAGTCTTGCCATACACGCCTAGTTACTAGCAATTTATAGGGTGCGGAAAGTAAAATGCGGAATGTAAAATGCGGAAAGTAAATGTCCTACGCTATTACAAGGCTTTGGGCGATACATAATTTAAAATGCGAAAATAAAATCCTAAGTTAAACTATTACATCCCGTATACAATTACATTACTGAAAAATAAAATGAAAACGGAAGAATCGTCTGGATTAACCTGTGAAACGAACGAGAAATCGGAAAATATGATGAAATCGAAATAAGAGAAAATGTTAGAAAAAATGCAATTTTTTATATGGGAAAATTATTATATGCTGGAAATAATATAAATATATTAAAATAATTTTTTGGGATTTTTAGATGCATTTTAATAATTAAAAATGAATTTACAATGATTTAAATGCAAAATTATAAAAATAAATATGCATGCAAAAATATATTTTTTAATTTATTAAATTAAATAAACATTTTTATAAAACAAATGTAAAAATAAAATAAATTTTTGATGAATTTTAAATGCAGAAATAAAATTGTGAAAAGAATTAAATTAGATGCAAAATATTAGAAAATAATGAAAATTAGAAAAATATGAAAAACAGTTAGAGTTTGTAAAAGAAAAGCAAAACTGGTGCTAGTGAGGATCGAACCCATGACCAGGAGGAGAATCTCTGCTTGCCAGCGCCTTTACCACTGAGGCACTTGTCATTTGATGTTTGAATGGTTGAAAACAATAGCATAAGAGTGATGACGCGTCCTGGATTGAGTTTGAAACACAGTCAGCGTGCGTGGGGTCCATTGACTTATGAAGGAGCGAATCATAACGCGTTATAATGCCACGCCAGCCTCGCCGGTCAAGCCAACGTCAACGACGCCGGAGCCCTAGCTCCGGTCGTCTTCTCCGGCGACCCCGATCCCTGAAACCTGCAAAACAGTAAATAAAGAGGAAAGAAGGACCTTGTCCCCCTAAATCGGCCATGGCGAATTCAATGGTGGTGTTATTTTTGGATGAAACGGCTTGTACAAACCAGTTCGAAACTCAACAGTTTTCTAACCCTAACAATGGCACTAGGTGATTCCGACGTTCAAGCTCATGAACGATTGCCCAGATCCACCCTATAGAGTCTTATAAACACAATGAAAACGTTAGAATCAATGGAAATACGCAGGATAGTAAAATGCAAAAATCAGAAAAGTTTGAATATGTATGATCATGTATGCATCGATCCGGCTTGTTTTAACCCATGGCAAGAGTGTGTACTTACTCAAACTTACCCTCTGAGCACGATGGAATGGATGGTTTGGACTGAAAAGGGCTGGAAACAAGAACACGATTTTCACAACTTTGAGAAATTTTTTGACAAAATAAGGGCTCTTTCTTGGGCTAGGTTTTGTCCTCCGCTTGTATGCAATGCTAGGTATTTATAGAAGAGATTGATGACAAAAGCAAGCAAAAAGATTCATCCATCAATGTGCAAATATTTTCTTTAAAAATAAAATCAAATATTGAAGAAAATTTGATTTTCTCATCAATGTGTGATCATGCACGAATTTGGTATGAAATATGGGCTTCCTTGGACCTCAAGTAAGATATAAATCCAATCCATTTGTAAAAATACTTTATTTTCATATTTTATAATTTAATTTGGATTTAAATGGTTTAAAATCCAAAATAAAATCAATAAAATAGAAAATTGCCATGGCAAGCATTTATGGGTCAAAAATAATATCATGAACAAGTTTGGATCAAAAGATTATAGGCCCATTTGAAAATTTTGCATTTTGACCAAAATGTCCTTTTGTGCAATTGTTCAAAATCGCCTAACTCGAATGGTGTATCTTGCTCAATTTTCCACATTTTTGAGTGTTCTTGGACTTTTTGGAAATCTCTAAGAGTCCTCTAACCAACCTTTTTGGTCTCATCTCAATTGGAGTTACCATGCTCAATATATCTTCAAAACAAAAAGTTGAATTTTTGTTGACTTTGAAAATGACCTGTAATGTTTTGAGCTATACCTCTCAAATGAAGCATTTTTTGGACATTCTTGTGAGACATGAAGTTGTAGAGAATTGAATTTCCTTCAAAATGAGCTTTGGTGGGAAAATTTCTGAGAAAGTTATGATCAGTCAAAGTTCAGTTGACTTTTCACCTAGAAACCCTAATTTAGAAAGTTTGACTTTTGAGCAAATCTTGAGTTTTCTTGATGAATCATGATCAACCCTTGATCAAATGATGAATGTAACTTCAAAATGAGGATGTTGACCAAAAATTATGAAGTTTGACTGTATGTTGACCACAGTTGACTTTTTGTCCAATACAACTGATTTTCAACCATCCGAGCAATTGTTCGAGCAATCTTGATCCTGCTTGAAACTTGACATGGAGAATCTTTGAAGCATATGAGGAGGCATGAAGACCATTGGAGATGTTGGAAATCCATCTTGACTTGAGAGATACCAAACCCTAGTTTGAGTTGATTGTCTAGGAGAGAGTTTGTCTGATCAACTCTTGAGGGATCTTTGAGTATAGATGTATGAAATCTCTTGAGAAGATGGAGGGCAAATTTTGGGGTATGATAACGCCTGCTCAATCTTCTTGTAACGGAGGGTTAGATTGACATGCTTGTCTTCTTCGTGACCTGGAGGTAGAAGATGATTGAACACTCGAGTACACCTGAAAATTTGCACCGCGTTGGCCGATGATGTGGAATGGGCTTACGATGCCATTTGAGAAGTCGGGAATGAGTCGTAGCTAGACTCGAGATTATTGATAGGAGGATTGCTGGAGTGAGCCGACGCTAGGCTCAGGCATTCCTGGCAAGGAGGAGATGGGCTTAAGATGCCATCCGAGGAGTCGACGTTAGACTTCGTGTTCATTTTGAATGAAGTTATTGGTTTGCATTGATTTTTAACCATATATGCAGGATTTTGAAAGTGAAGCAATCGTTGATAAGTAGTCGGAGATGGGCTTAAGATGCCATCCAAGGCAACCGAGTCGTACGCTAAACTCGAAGGTTGCTGATAATCGAATAAATCTTCGTGTTGATTACTCCGAGGGGAATAGTAGTTGGCAAGAATGTGGATAGCTTCCTGTTGGCATCGGTGTTGATCCATTGCTCGTTATCGGAGGATAACCATAGCGGTCCTTCGGATAGTTTTCCGTCGTTTTGGGCTTAATCTCGACCCGTCGTCGGAGGACAACCAAGGCGGTTCAGATAGTTTTCCGCCGATTGGGCTTAATCTTGGACCCTTATGTCATTGGGATCACACTGCTTTGGAGAAAACAAGAGAAACTTTGATAGAATATTTGTTAGTTTTATGCAAAGTATGATGTACATGTATGTGCATGAATTATGACTTTATGAGTAATGTATGAATGATAGATGTCGATATTTCAAAACATATCCATCTTGAAGAAGATGCGGATATTCTGCTTGAAGATTTCCATCGCTGGGGAATCGAGTAGGTGAGAACCCCGCTTTTGGAAGAAGAAAGATATCCTGGATTCCTCCGATGCACTATCCGACCAAGTCTTGGGCCTAGATATTGTTGAGGAAGGTAGAGATTGAGAAACTCGTTGTCGAGATCTCATATATAGACCCCGCCGAGGAGAATTGGAGGCGATCCGTTGGGGATCTTGTATGTAGATTCTACCGAGGAAATTTAGGAGCGCCCTCATTGGGGTGCTGTATCTCGCTGAGAGCATTTGTGAAGGCTGGAGACCGGTCGGAGGAGTCGAGCCCGCCGTAATCTCTCCGGGGGGATGAGGATAGTTTTCTCCGATGCATTATCCGACCAAGTTTTAGTCCGATATCGCCGGGAAAAGGGAAGGATCGAGAATATCCGCTGGGATAAACACCTTGACTGGGGTGAAGTGTTACCGCTTGAGACTGATGTAACATTGCTCGGTTGAGTGGAATTGCTGTCCGTGATTCCTTTTGCTCATTGGGAAGTTGGTTGTGAGTGACACCTTTTGGGGATCATGCTCTGGAATCAGTATTGGTGACTTTCGTCATTCCAATTCTCGGAGCTCGTAAGCACTTTTGTATGTTCACTTTTCGACGCTTGCGATAAGATTTTTATCGTCAAATGCATATAATCATTTAAAGCAAACGTTGGACTTATTGTAACAACGACAAAGGAAAATTGTAAAGAGAAAGAACTTGTATTTATTTGAAATGTATGGCGGCCAAGTAGTTTTGTACACAAGGAAGGTAAAAGCTATGCGAAACAATCTCGTTAAGTTCCAACTATGCTAGTACTCATATATTTCAACTATCTCATCTCCTTGCTGCCAAGAGAAAGTGAGTGAATTGATCTTCGCCATTTGAATCTTGAATGCCGATAGTAGTCCGAAGTAGATAGGTGATCCGACATAGTCGTACGCTTAAATCCCTAACTTTTGCCTAGACCATTTCTTTCGGTTTTCACCATCGATACCTTGCCCAAGCCGCTGTGTTTTCGACTTGCCGGGTGTACATGTTTTGTATATATCCTTAACTTTGCCCGAACCTTTTGGTTCGCCAGATGCTCCTTATTTTGCCTAGGTCACCGACCAGCGGGTCTCGCTTATGCGTAGTATTTTTGACTATGTCCGCATTCTGTGGGTGCAAGTCTTCACCATCCATGGTGCTAAGTGAAGGAAAATCGCCTCTTAAAATTGCGCGAAATTGATTTTCCTTTGTGATCCTTACGAATGGACATGGTCGTTGATAGAGAATTTTACCTCTTGTGGTGATTCGGATTTTCGATGACCGTGATCACACGAACGTTGATGAAGAACAACGCTCTACTCACCACACGAACGACTTGCTTCCGATCACACAAGGCTAGTCGTCACTTAACGGAAACTTTGAGGAGAGAGTGAACGGAATCTCGCAGGATTCAGACCAATTTTCATCAAGTGTTAAGCTTCATCACAAGGGTCCTATTTATAAGACCACAAGTGTGGGCTAAGTTAAAAGCCCAACAAAGGTCAAACTAAAAGCTGAATAAAGCACACCGAAAATCATACATTATGATGTATCGTATCACTTAAGCATGTGGTATCTTACCATATTCGTATTCCACTTGTATTCCATTTACACCGTATTCCTACGATGTTCCTTATTTTCACTATCTCTCATTAATCATTCTGTGTGTGACCTGGGTTTCCGCGACGCTGGCAATTATATTAAATCATATTTAACATAATAAACAAGAGGTATCTAGCAACACATCATCTGCTACCCAAGTCACGAAAATGTCATGTGATCCGACAAATCCTTTCCGTGATAATACTTGTGTGTATAATTACCCTTTTGCCCTTATGTCTATATTGAACACAAGGTATATACCGTGTCATCCTTGTCCAGCTCAATATTGGGCCCTCGTGACATTTATCCCGCTATGATGGGCAAATTCCATCTAGGTCACTCATGTCTCAAAGATGCTTTGTGAAGTACCCATCAATGCCTTTATGATCATCCGCTTCGGACAACGTTGATCGCAATAAAGCACTTGACTCTACATCTAGGGTCCATAGTGGTTTTCAGTCAAGGGTGGTATGCACCACTTATCACCATGAGAATAACTTATGACACTTTGCATAACATTCTATGTAGTACTCTCAAGCGAGTCAATCCAAGATAAATATTACTCCTAATATTTATACCTATGTCAAGACTTAATAACTCCTTATCCATGATCCACGAGATGCGATCATCAGTCTATCTTCATAATAATCTTAATGCTTTAATGTTATCCCACTTCACAATAAATCTCGATTATGGATACTTTAAGAATAGTGTCCTTATGTTTAATAGATCTCATGATTAAGTCACACTTAACATTGCATTAAACAAACTAACTATTCTAGGGACTTTATTATTTCAAAAAAGAAAACATAATAAAGAAAAGCCTTTTATTATTTAATAAATAATTCGATACAAGTACCAAAAGGTATTGGCCTCTAGGGCTTACACCAACACTAAGTATCATAGCTCCGCCGGAAAATACTGTCTTGACTACAAATGGTCCCTCGTAGGTGGGAGTCCATTTGCCCCCGGGATCACCTTGTGGAAGGATGATGCGCTTGACTACTAGATCACCGACTTGATAGACTCGGTGCTTGACCTTCTTGTTAAATGCTCTGATCATTCGTTTCTAATATATCTGTCCATGGCAGATGGATGCGAGTCGTTTCTCATCAATCAAATTAATCTGGTCAAGGCGAGTCTGGACCCAATCATCTTCGCCTAACTCTGCCTCCTGGAGGACTCTGGTCGAGGGTATCCTCAACTCGAGGTAAGACGGCTTCCATACCGTATCACGAGAGAAGGGGTTGCCCCGTGGATGTTCGTTGTGTGCGATAACCATGAAGAGCAAATGGTAACATCTCATGCCAATCTTTGTAAGTCACATCATCTTCTCAGATGATCTTCTTAATGTTCTTTTGACGGCTTCCATCGCGCCATTCATTTTAGGCCGATGGAGAGAGTTGTGATGTTTGATCTTGAACTCGCAAGAGTTCGGTGATCATCTTGTTGTTGAGATTGGAATCATATCCGTGATAATCCTTTCTGGAGTGCCATACCGACGATAAGATTATGTTTGATGAATCGAGCCACAACATTCTGGTAATGATGCATACGAGGTCGCTTCTACCCACTTGGTAAAGTAATCAATTGCCACAAGGATGAAACGATGTCCATTGGAAGTCAGGCTTAATTTCTCCGATCATGTCAATGCCCCACATTGCAAAAGGCCAAGGAGAAGA